>PQWD01002698.1:0-18320 GCA_019425675.1 Leucinodes orbonalis | reverse complement strand
TATCTAATTTGATCGCGGTGTCTTTGCTGCTAACAAATTAAACCACTTTAGCGTATCTGTTAATGAAATAAAAAGCGTATAAACAATCCATAATTAAGTGACTTTAAAACGATTTAGACTTGTAAAGATTTTGTTTACTTTACATTTGTTTAGACTTTTAGGTATTCGTACTAAATGGGTTTTCGTCACGTAAAAAATTTAACATGGGCTAATCTCAGTATTACAATGCTAAGTTAAAAAAATAGATAACAAAAGCCAGTGCGGCGGCTGAGATTGCTCGCTATCTGCGCGCGCGCACCGCAGTAAAAGCTCATTGTAACTCGAGCCTCAAATACGAAATTGAATAATGCTGACCTATCCGCGACCGCCTTGCCCATAAATCACCGAGATATTTATGCCCTCCCCCCCGGTTACACACCGCACACCCTCCTGCGCCCGAGCTTCATTCGCGTCCGGATATAAAATATTAAATAAAAACATACATAAAATGCTAAGTAATTCCGATTGGAATCAGAGGAGCACAGCATGCTGCGCTCATCTATCTGCAGTTTGTCGGTTCGTGCGCTGAACTGAGATTTTGTTTAAACACACTTTTTTCATTAACCCGTCTTAATCCCCACCAAATATCATTTGCATTATATGGGCATGAAATACAACTAAGTATCTATATTCTAAAAAAATGACAGCTAATATCAAAATATTATATATAAATACTACAACAGCAAGTTCGAAACTAAAGTGAATAAATCCGAAACTGTCACCACACAGGTTACGCAACGCAATGAACATCCATAGGAAAGGCATAACACATTTATCTTTGAACCATCTCGGCTTGTAACGTACCGCTTCCCGTGCGCATTAACTTAACTTATATTCTCTCTTATTTATGAGAAATAAATAATACTATTAGACGGAGATACCGATTCCTGATAAAAAGTGGGACCGAGTTAAAATGGGAGCACGGCGGAGGCAGAAAGAAAGTAATGGAGGCGCATCGAACCGTTTGAAGATTTACGAATGCAAGGCTGCCCGGCTCGCTTGGCTATGTGCTGCGCCCGCGCCAACACATAACATACAACCTGCGGATTCGCGCCGGTCTTTCTTCCACGCACACACCTGCAGCCGATAGCCGTACACATCTTTAACCAATTATTATTTCCATAACTGGATTCCTCGTAAAGCACACTAGGCTTTTAAAATATTTGCTGTGCAAATCTGTTCGTACCTACTCAAAAACAAGTCATTGTTGCTATAGAGTAAACAATATATTTAAAGAGCGACCACATCATATAGGTTGACAAAGATTGAATATGTGTGACGACATATTAAGCCGGGTTCAATTGCTCTAGTTCATAGTGAGTAAACACCTGTACCTACTGAATCCTAAATCGAGTATAATACAAAACAGTGGATTACATGCACAAGCCAACAGAAATAGCGGTATCCTAAAAACACAATGAATCTTGATCAAAACAGCTTCGCGGATTTATAACCTTGACACCGTTACTGAATAGAATATGATAATATAAATACTGTTGTCTGAAACATCTTCACCTAGATGAAAACATATTGCTGCAATTGATCATAGGTAATACATTAAAATGAATCTTAGCACATGAGAAATTCATATAGATACCAGTTGTTAAAATCACGTATGTATACACAGAAATAAAATAGAGAATAACACCTACACTGATATTATACATTTATACATAATTAATTTAAATAAACTGGCCAATGGTACTCGCACGATACATATCACTGTAGTGGTTATGCCTACCGGGCAAATGAGCCACAATGTGACGTCCATACATATAGTAGATATAGTATTATTTCTTGGGTCATCTTACGGAAAAGGAATTATATTTATTAGTTCAAATGACGCGTATCGTTAACGCTATTAAAACAGCTAATAAAATTAGTAATTTATTTTTTATTACTTGCACTTAAATTTCATCTCTATTTGATTTCATATTGCAAGTATACATTAGAGATGTGGTACAATGCCAACTAACAACAAAAATATTCATATAATTGTACACCACATTCATGGTTAATATGTTAAGCAAAATATTGATAACCCACAGATATACAAGCTTAGCTTGCATAATAATGAACTCTTATCTTTAGCTTGCGTGCTTGAACTAGTATTTTAATATATTAATATTTTCAATTACATACAAAACCTTTAAAAAAATTTAGTACTAATAGCGCCATTAATCCGGATAATTTTACTACAATTGCGCAAATCAGTGTTCTCAAGTGTTCCAAAAATGATCGGTGCAATTTCCTTCTATAGAGTATCAAAAATCATGAATCACACAGACATACCTACGTACATAGTTTACGTATATACGGAGACTGTGATATAAGTAAAAATACTACGTGTTAAAAGGATTACTAACAAAGAACCATATTTTTGTATCCTATTCAACCAACACACCCACTGCTGACATAGGTCTCCGCCATTTTGCGCCAGACATCCCGGTCCTCCCCTAATAACCAGCTTCCATACAAACTGGGAAAATCGCAGTGTCTTTTCTGTGTTGTCTCCCCCAGCGACCGTAAGCAACTCAGACCATTGCAGACCATGTTGCGAAATATTTTTCAAAGATGAAAGAACCTGGTTGGATATCAATTTGAAAAATATATATTTTACAGTGAATTCAATTACAGTAAATATGAAAACAGTGTTGCACAGTATAGAGACTGGTAGACGTTTTTCATTCAGAAGCCAAGACCAACTAACTAGCTAACCCTTAAAGATAGTAATTAGTATTCTCATGAAGTTAGATCTTTATACTTCGGCGAACACATGATTATAAATTGGTCTTAACTATATATTATATAAAGAAGAAGAGAAGAACGGCTCTAAGAGGAGCGAGCTGCCCAGAAAAAGCCTATTCACTCGTTTTTTAATGCCAGGGGGTGTAAGTGGCCGGAAACACAGACCAGGGAGGTCATTCCATTCCCTAGCAGTACGCATAAAAAAGAAGACGCAAAACGCTTAGTCCGAATGCGGGAACGTCAACTACAAACGATAAATTTTGCAGTTCGCCTGATAACCTATGGGTAAAGTGAAATTTTTAAATTGAAACACCAACTGCAACGTCTCTGTAAGCCTACGTATTATTGTATTCAGAGGTCATTGACCATCCGAAAACAACGATGCATGCAAACAAGATGATAGTTACCTTAAGCTTAAATATCGGAATAAGCATTACCTGTTGTAAGTCGCATCTGTATCTTATAAAACTTAAGGATGCTGAAGGGGAAGTTACTAATTGAATAATACACATTCTATCGATATATATATGAACTATACTGCTAACAAATAAGTCACTAGGGAGCCTCATTCAGCAGCAGTCTTAAGATGTAATGATACTGATAATAAAAATATTGTTCAAGAGTTACATCAATACCTAGAATCTAATATTTATATAATTTATAAGATAGTACAGAACATTATAAAATAATTACCTACGTTGTTTTATACATTATTTTTACCAATACAAGGTTCATTTGACGTGCACTTTTGCACCACTCATATTTAATCATGTTTAATATTCAAATTATGCGTTACATTATAACCCCCTAATACTCACGACCCTTAAATACGACTAGTATATGATAACCATTAAAAATATGTAACTAATGCCTACTTATGAACTGCTAGTACTAATTGACGAACATTGATGAGTTCATGTGCAAATATATTAGTATTCAGCAGTCTAAATAAGGATAGTAAATAGAAATTCATATTCTAATAAGCGGCATCTTTGACGCAAGCCACTACCTATGCACACACATTACTTGTGTGCCTACCTACTTAACTGTGTGCAAGCCGTACCTCATAATAATCTTAATAAACTAACCTACCCTGACAGAGATCTTATGAGTAAATCTTTATTTTAAAATTGTAAATATATAATGTTTTATTAAACTATTTTCAACTTTTTCATAATGAAGCTCTATTCTATGAATAAATCAGTCAAATAATGATACCGAATCATTTAAAAACGTAATATCACACATGACTTTTTGCACCTTCCTCGAATATCATGCATACTACCTGCACATTATATTGCAATGTACTTAATTAACAGTGCTGAATGTATGACAGTGTTACGATATGAGGTAATGCATAGCCGTTAGCACTTTGGCAACCTCTTTGAATAGTGGATTGTAAATAAGTAATATCTATACACATACACAAAGATAGATATGGCAGTAATATAACTACAAACAAAAATATGAACATAGAATGAGAATGTTATGAAGCTTATGAATCATCTTCACAATATTATTCAGATACCGGGGGTTACCGCCACATCTTAGAACAGTAGTAAATAATGATACTTCAGCATTTTTATACCAGAAAAGGCGAAGTTATTTATTGTAATTTAAGAGATGGCGATAAAGCCCCAGGTAACTTCGAAATTAAAATAAATCGAATTATACAATAACATATAGCATAGCTTCGTTAGAATATATACCAGCTTCGTTGCATACTCAGTGCCAGTGTATGTCTACTTAAGAACTTATTCCCAAACAATATATTTTCTATTGTGTCTGGATTCCTAGCGGTCAGTGGGTTAAATAGTAAACGGAATCAAGAAAAAAAAAGGAAATCTTATAAATCTTCATCATAAGAAAATTTGAATATACTTATATCACCACTCTTTGCTTACGCTTTAAGCACTTGTTAAATTCAAAATACATTAGAATTCCTTAGCCCGGTTGGTAAAAATAGCCACTGAAAATAAACGGATGGAAACTTGAATTTTACCCGATGATAACTGTCGTCGGGAACTTTTCTTAAAATTACAAATATTAAACAAAAATACTTGTAAGTAATATCTACTTATATTTATGTGTCCATCCGTACTACTACCACTGTCTAATATAGTCACTAAGTTAGGGACTAAATAACGTATAGTTCAAAATATTACTTATTTTATTTTTACACGCAAAAATCTACAGAAAAATTTAGATCTCAAAAGTCGCACTAAACATAGAAAATAAGCCAAGTGATAAAGATGTAGTAATTTAATTTATAAAATGTTTTTAGCTTCTCTGATAATGAATTAACCCTCAACAATGAGTTTCCCGTAAGTACAACGCATAGAAAATGCCTTCAACACCAACTTTTATGACGGTCATATATTTGCCGAAAACTGCATCAGTATTGAAAAGAATCATCATCATCCATTAGTCACAGAGCCAAAATATTTGTTGACAATGCCTACATAATTGCAGTGCTACAATCGGAAACACTCGCTACGAAGCTACCGTAACGCCCGCAATTTGTTACCATTGTTCCACAGGCGTAATGTTTACATCGACAATTGTCCCTACCGCGCACTAAGGAGCTGTTTTCAAACAGAGAACAACACTCGCAACATCCAACCATTGTTTCCGAGGCAACTACCAACTATAATGGGGCTATATTCATCACTTCTCCAGAAACTTTGGATACTTTAAGCGCACTTCACTACGAGACACCGATCGAGATCCGCAGTAAACTTATCATTAATGAACTCACCTGGGTCATGAGCCGGTCTGCACCGGTGCCTTCGTCGTCTTTAAAATCTATGTCCGTATTATAATTAGGCACTAAGTCTTTAAACTTCTCGTGGTCTCTAGTGATGCGGCCCTCCGGGGGTCCGCTGGCGCACTTGTTGATCTCGCTATAGTTAGGCTCGTGCTGGCGGTACACTAGGGGATACACTCGTCGCTGAGGGTGGCGAGGGTTCTTGCCGCGGTTGGGGCCGCACGCCACCGCCGCACCCAGCCACAGTAGCACCAGAGACAGCCTCATCTCGCGGGCATCACTTCACGCGCGCTCGACGCACGACCACCGCGCGCCGCGAATTGAGCGACACTGACAACTGCGGCACGCCGGACCGATCGTCCACCAGTGGGCCCGGCAGCATCCCTCACCGATACCACTACGCCTCGCCACCCGCCTTACATCTCGCCGGGAAATCATATTGTAGCCTTCGCTTTGTCATTGCTCATGCCATTTTTGTTAGACGAGGTTTTGTTTGACCCGAGATAGACAAACGCCTTGTTTTTATATTTTATCAACATGATACAATGTTACAAAGCACCGCCATGCTTGCCGGAAAATTATAGTACGAGATCTGTACTAATACTGTACTGATAAGACAATATTTTTGTTAAATTAGGAATTTTATCGTAGTGGACAATCCATAATTCTTACAGAAACAATCATACAATGCGATATTCGCGGTTAACATTTAAAGGCATACACGTACCTATGGATTTACCCAACAATAGTCTTTTTTTTCACACCTAAACAGGTACTTACGCCAACTCGGAAAATGCGTAACCGCAAGTTACATAGTTAAAATACTATTCATATGAAACGTAGCAATATGTAAAAACCATAAACGTGTTCACAAATAAGTGTGAATGAGTCTAATCCAACGTTTAATGCACAACAACAACAGCTTATGTACATAGTAACACGAAAAGATTACAACATGGTCAGTGATCACTGATGATGACACTATATTTCAGTGATGATTAAAGAAAAATAGCAAAATACCAGTAAATATTGCTTTAATATGGTTTATTATAATTATTACCAATAAATGGAATATAAAATATATTCAAACTAATTCAAATATACTTTTGAGATTTTACAAAAACGTTATATAAAATCTGAAATCTGAGTTATGAAAAATATGTCTTTACTTATTTAGCTTTGACGTGTCAATAATGTGTTATACTATTCTAACTTCAATTTAAAAAAATCAATTCGCTTGCAATCAGGAACAAGTATTTTAAGTGGAATTATATAATTGATTTACAGAAAACAATTTGGCCGTATGTAATTTACAATAGATGGGTATCTTACCTACATGCTATTGCAGCAAAATACTTTTGGAGTGCAAACTTTATCTTTGCAAGTGAAGCATAAAAGACGCCCTACACTCCAATATACTGACAATACCTATGGGCTTAAGTAAAGTGCTTATATACTCGTATTTGAAGCAAAGAAAAATATCTAACATTACATGCGATAGACCTACGTACTCGTATGTCCAACAATTGTTCTAACGGCGGAGTCATCGGCTACTACACCTAGGGTTCCGGGTTCAATCCCCGGGCAGTACAAACAAACATTTGTGTGCATGAATATGCCTGTTTGTATTGATCTGGGTGTTTTTTTATGTATCATATGTTTGTATTTACAAAAAAGTATATAAATATGTTTACCAGTCGTTTTGTATCCGTAATACAAGCTTCACGCTTAACTTGGGCCTGGATGGCGTTGTGTAAATGTCAGTGGATATTATTTTATTTATTTATTTAATGCTCTCAGTATAAAAGCTTGAAGCAATAAAGTTAAAATCATAACATAATTATGTACTTTTAGGTTATGACAGGAACTGCTCAAAATATTATGGTGATATTGTGAATGTGATATATGAGATGACACTGCAGCATAAACATCATTTCAAAAAAATCAAACAAATATATATACCTACATAGGGCAACTGCAGCCCCAACCTTTATTTTAAAGGATACACGCACCTATGGATTTACCCTACAAAACAAAAACGGCCCTATCTTAGAAAGTTGCTAGCTAGTATTTAATCGGACGGCCTTACGCATGTGCCGTCCAATTTAATACTAGCTGGGAAAGCAATGACATCCAGAACAACAGACCCGAAAATTTATCCTAAGAGGATAAATAATATGCCCATTTGAATAACAGAAGATATACCTATTAGAGGCGATCTGTACGCAACACGATCTCCCACATCAATAGAACAAAACTAAGTGCTGCATAAACTACTCGTAAGTCACACGGGGTGTGTTGGCAGTCCACTAGCAAAGGATTCATAAAATATGTGCACATTATAATAACAATCGCATTTCCTTATTTCCACACTGCTATTCTAACAAATATAACCGAACTTTTTTTCTGTAATTGTGATTTACGTACCTATATATTTCGTATGCCAGAAGCAAAGTAAAGGCCCGTATTAAGTAAGTTCTAGCAAATGCTTTAATTTTCTTATTAAAGAATTATCATATTAAAATATTAAAAACTACAAAATGCAGAACAGGGATTCACGCACATTACTTATCGCTTTACTACGAAATAGAAAAGGACTCGTGTGAACCGGAATTTGAAAATAAAAGGTGCAAAGAACTTGCGCCTAAATACAAAGCTATACATTAGTAACTGATAAGATATCGCTACATGCAATTTTAGTCTTTCACGCGCTCGATGAATCACTGTTTATTTTTTACGTTAAGGCGGACTTAAAATGTTTAAGCTATGATGTACGGCTATTACTGTGAAAGAATTTTATTTCACAGTAATAGCCGTACATCATATCTATGTAAGGGATGGATATCTATGTAAAAATAAAAGTCCATTTTCTTTACCATTATATTATCCATTATGATGACTAGGTACCTTACCTATTTACTAATTTTAATTAATTGTGTTTTTACTTTGTTCAAAACCAAATAAGTAAAAAGATGAATAATGATTCAATAGGCCAGCTTATGTAAATGTTTTTGTAACGTTTGTATTTAGTTGTTAAATGTCAAATAGATAAGCACCGATTCAGTTACATTAGCCATCGTAATGTTTGTCAGTTTACTACTTAATAATATCCGAAATAAAAAATACTGCTTTAGGATTAGACTTAGTTATTGCTATCGTATGACACCTATATATCTGACAATAATTTGTACCTTTCGTTTAGTCTAACAGTTAATTGAATAACCTACCTAATAAATAAGAATTACACAGTTTTAGTCCTAAAACCAACATCTACCAAAAAATCATAATTTAAATGGTAAAAGCCCGAAAATATCATCCTTTTTTCAGAAATACAGTTATCAACTCATATCAGTAAATCCTAAGACTTACACTAATTTACCGTAGTAGTTCGAGCTTTAACATTAACATTACAAATATCTAAATAAAACAATCGCACCTCGTAATTGAATACTTTATTGTTTTTTTTTATTAATAAAATTACATCTACAGACTCATGGTCCGTACTATTTAGTTTAAGATTATTTTGTAATTTAATTATTATAAAATATATGTAGTGCTCCGCACATGGGGCAAAAGAATTGGTTAAACTTAATACTTTATTGTTTAATACACTTCTCTGGCGCCACTCTTAAACGTACAAACCGGCCTACAACATAATACCATATTCTGTAGTTCACACACAATAAACTAACCCAATAAACCACTATTGTTGTTCTAATTCCTGGCTTTACGGACTCATTCATAACGCTCAAAAGGATGTCAGGCAGGATTATGGTGGTGAGGAATGTTCCAAAGTAAATATCCGCTGTGAATTTGTTACCGGTAGAAAAAAACATTCCACTATATATATATAGTATACAAAAACTGAAATCTTATTAAATACAAGTAACAAACATATAAAACTATAATTGTATATAGAAAAATCAAACGTTAAAAATGTAAATTGTAGCCTCACCTGCTTTAACCTCACGGTTCTTGGCAAATTTTTGATTTTGTTTATTACTATTATGTACCTATTAAGTTTCAATGTAAAGTTTACTGAAAATAAAAACTTCTTATTTTATATTGTATCTAAAATAAAATGGCCGAGTCCCATAGGTGTGGACTGTTGCCTCCCGATCGGAGGTGCGATTCAAATCCCGCCAGGAACCAATGTATTTTCGAAATTATAATCGTTTATCCGAGACTCTTACGGTGAAGGAAAACATCTTGAGGAAACCTGCGCACGCCTGCGAAGAAATTGAAGGGATGTGCGTGAAGTCAGCCAATTCGCAATAGGCCCGCGTGGACAACTAAATCCTATATACACCTATACGGGTAGGCTCGTTGGGGATTAAATTATCTATTACATATAAATAAAATTGAAGTGTCTATTGGTAATATCCAAATAACTATTTTTTTCATGCACATGAACATATCACCTGAAAATAATAAGTTAATTTATTTAGGAATTTGATAAACTTTTGTAGGAGTCTACACCAGAGATGTATTGTATATAACTTAAAGTACTATGAGTGAAATTTACCACAGAGCTACGAAAGTTTTATGAGGCCATAACCAAAAAAGTATAAAGTAGCGTCTCTGTTCAGCATTTTATAACAAAAAAATAATTATGCCTCTTCGCTCGCGCGCTCGGATCGCGGGCTGTTCAGGTCACAGTTCTAACCTAACCTTACCAAAATGAACAAAACTTACAATTAAGAAATTACTTAATCATCATCAGCTCATTAAACGTCCCCATCGAGGGGCACGGGCCTACCCGTATAGGGTGATTAGGTCTTAGTAGTCCACGCGGGCCCAGTGATTTTGAAGAATTAAACACTTTTCTGAGATAGGTCAAAACTTTTAGAATCTTGCGAAAGGATATTCGTGAAATAATAAATTTACCACGAGACGTTTCAAATTAATTGATATACGAAAATGCAGGCGTAAAATAATACAATTTATCGCTAGTGTAAGTTATAAAATTCCTAGGATATTAACTATTTTTTCTAAAATTGTCTGTCTGTTATTTTTTCTAGTTTCGATGTCAGGGTTCACCTTTTGCTGCAACCATACTTTGTAAACCCCTAACCTAAACTATACCTGAAATGACTTACTATGTATAACACCTGGGTTATGAATAAATGATTATTATATTATATTATTATTATTATGTTTGTTCCGGGTAGTCTCTGAAACGACTAGGCCGATTTGGTAGGGACGTTTTAAAATGAACTATTACCTACTAAAAACATGCGAAAAATAAACTCTTAAAAAATGCTTAGGAACTTTAAAAAGAAATGAAATCCCACCGAAACATTTCATGTAAAATTTTGCCAAGACGACCACATAAGGTTTGCGCTGTGAAAAGATATCAGATCTTATGTAGACTTCTGAATCATCACGGCCTAACTCTACGACCCTTACTTCTACAAATTATATATATTAATATGAATTTGTAGAAGTAGTCTCTCATATCAATAAATATGTATGGCTTGCCTATTTCGTTACATACTTAAGATCAGAAACTAAGTATTCGCGTCACCTCCACGACGGTAACGGAACGGCGAAGCCGTACATATTAACTGATATGCAGAATTTGTTTAAGTAAGAGTCGGTAGAGTTAGGCCGTGTTCATTCAGACTCTGACATGAGATCTGATATCTTTTCCACAGTGCAAATCTAAAATTCGATTCCGTTTGCAGTTGATTCGTGCCAAAAACAAAAAGGTCAAGCCGATGCTAAGCCGCAAGCTTAAATAAACTGTGACAGAGTTGGTGTGCGTCGGCGCCTTCGGCAGTCGGGAAAGCAAACATTATTTTCGACAAAGCACCGTCCGAGGTGTCGGTACAGCCTAATGGATGGAAGTGCTGGACCAATACGCCCGCCTCTAGTGTTTTAAATTGTTTACTCTTCCATAAAGCTCTCGAGTTCACACGCGGATGCGTGCCGCCCCACACCGTGGATGAAGAGATCTCCTCGGACCAAACAAATACGGATAGGGTGTGTCTACATTGGCATCCTCTCATTTAAAGGTGCGACAAATGTAGCCTATCAAATTCAATTATTGGAAAAATTTAATAACTGTATTCAATAATAACTATTCTTCGCGGCCACCTTCATGTCAAATAAAATGACGAACAACTCCAAATATTTACAAAATATCTAATTGGGTATAGATATATTTTTGTTCTATCCTGATCCTAAATTTTGGCGGTTATAATATTTGTTTCTACATCAAATATATAAAATTATTACCATATAAGCTTAGCTTATAACTTTTTAACGTTTAAGGTTGTAATTAGTTTTTTAAGAATATTTTATATTCCATACAAATAACATTAAACACACTTTGGATTTCTTTCGTTAAGTCACAAATGAAAATGCGCATTATTTATTATAAGGACTACTTATATGAACGATTATTGTTAATCTAATAAGGGCAACAATAATCCAAGATCTCAAGGATTAATTAAACAGCGCAGTAGCAAGAATAAAGCGCCATCTAGTCCTGATTTAGGTTGTAGTAGCTTGTAGTAATGGTAAGAAAAAACAGATAAACATACGTTCGACCAAAAACAAACACAAAAACAAAGACAAAACCTCTGGTTATAGCCGACATCTTGACTAGAGCACCACATAGGTAGTCATTGAATTACAATTTAATGTCTTATACACATTCAAGTATATTTAGAATGTCAGCTTTCAAGTTAGCGCTTTTAAAGCTTGACTTATAAAGACACAAGGTGTAAAGAAGTCAAACCAGTTTTGTTCATGCACTGCCCCTTAATTGACAAATTGGAATCTTATTAAAATAAAGTTCAAGATCCCATATAACTGACCGAGGGACGCAGGCAGACGTGTGATGTCAGCCGGGACCTGCCAACCGGGTGCCGACGATAGCCGAGTGAGCACGATCGATGTTCCGGCGGCGAAAATAAAAAGGCACCAGCATTCGAAGCGCGTGCCTCGATGTGTGTGGTCCACTATGGAGGTCCTCTTCTGATGTGATTTATTGTAATCAACACCGATTTTTGCTAATCTATTGTAAACCCTGCAGATTGAAAATGTTTTGCTTTTTATAACATGTAAGTATGGAGTAGAAAGTAATAGCGAATGTTTAATCCGTGGAAGATTCAGGCACTCGCCTCCTACATACACTATAACTAGATACAATCAAATTAATGGAAAAGAGCAAATTAAAAAATCGCCGTTTCTTTAAACTCTCATAGAATTGGTTTCGATGTACCAAGATAGTTCTAGTCTCAGGATATGATGTCGATAATAAACTTAGTAAACATTTTGTATGTTTAATAAGTCTCAGTTAAATAGCTCTAATACTTAAGTTTTTATTGATATCTAAAATACGCCAATTTCATCACTGAGACACTGATGATCATAAAAATTATTTGGCTTCTTCATGAAGTGCTAGAGGGCTGAATCCTTGTCAAAACCTTATAGCGGTTCACAGAATACATATACATACAAAGTTTGAATAGTGTGGTGCTTATAGTTTCGGAGAAAAAGGATGTGACATACGGACGAACAGACAGACAGACGAATCTATAAGGGTTCCTTTTTTTGCCATTTGGCTACGGATCCCTAAAAACACAATATCTTAACTACCGTGAAACTTAATATATTGCGTCTACCGAGAAAACAAGCGTAAGATCCCCAAAATCCTGTCGATCCATGTGCCAAATACCCAGTATACTCAAAGTTCCTATTAATACTGATGATGCAGGATTTAAGTAGAGAATTATAAAAGTTTATTTCATTTCATGGTATGGTACTTTAACTTTATTTAATTTACTTTTTCAGTTATTTTAATTATCTTGTCTACCTAAATAAATAATAATATGAAATTTACTGATTTTGTTAAAATTTAACATTTACATAGTTAATAACTTAATATACGACAAGTATTTTTCGCGTAAAATCAACCCAGTGCGAATGCAGCTGTACAATACAAGGATATAGCCCTTAGATTGGTATGGCAAAAAAATGCTGAGTGTGCGGTAATGTGTGTAGTTCTCAAACCGAGTAATTTTACTAGCTACAGTGCCCTCATCGTGTAGCGTCGGTGGTTTATTGGTGTAGACTGTTGCCTTCCGAACTGGAGGGTGCAGATACAAATTCCGCCATGTACCACTGTCATTCCGAATTTCCGAAATTATATGTACGTTATATTACGCCCTTACAGTGAAGGAAAACATCGTGACGAAACCTGCGCACGCCTGCGAAGAGTTCAAAGGTTGTGCGTGAAGTCAGCCAATCCGCACTGATCCCGTTTGGACGACTAAGGCCTGTACACCCTTAACGGTGTATACGCCATAGTCGTTCACACAGCACGTCTGGCACTATGGTGGTGGTAGTACATTTAGACTCTACCAAGTCTACCACCTAGTAAGTCATGAAGGAATATCAAGTCGGAAATAGCAAAATCGTTAACAATTCGAACTGCTTATCTTTGGTAAGCAGATGGTACTGAAGCACCCCCGTCCAATGGTGGGAGTACCTACCTAATATTTAATGTGTGGGGTCCTACTTGCGCCAAATTAAGTTTCAAGCTATGGTCCGAAACGAAATATCGCCTCGACTATTTAGATACCAACAGCGCCGGATCTTCAATTTTTTTTGGGTGGGGCAAAAATTTAGAAATGCCGCCCCCGCCCTCTTTTATTTATTTTTACCTTTATCATCCTATATTATTTCACTAATTTATATAATAGGTCCTCAAATTGATTGACATTTGGACAAAGCTGCAACTTTTTACGCAGCTGTGATCAGTTTCAGAGATATTACATCTCCTTGTCTTACTCCTCGGTGCCAATGATAAGCCAATGGTAAGCTCTTCATGTACTCGGCCTGACATAGTAGCGCTCTCGTACAAACATCTCAACAATTCGATATAGCAGTAGTCAAGTCAGGCACCGTTGGAGGGAATGAAACACAGCCCAAGTCTCGATCGAATCGAAGGCTTTCTCATAGTCCACAAACGCCAAACATAATGGTCAGTTATACTCTCCGCTCTTCTGTATAACCTGCCACAGCGTATGTAATATGTAGTCTATGGTGCTGAAGCCTTTGAGGAACCCAGCTTGTTCGGAGGGCTGGAAATCGTCAAACATATGCGCGAGACGGATCATAATGACTCTGGAGAATAACTTGAAGATGTGGCACAATATCGTAATGGGTCGTTAATTCTTCAATAAGCTTTTAATATCTAAGATAACTCGTAACAGATGTAAAAACGGCAAGATTAGTTTATTTTAGTCATTTTTATAATGTAATGTCGTATGGTCTACCGTTGTGGGGTACGGCTGCCGACATTGATACAATATTTGTGCTACAAAAAGAGCTTTTATCTACAACCTTAGACCACGTGACTCTCTTAAAGAACAGTTCAAAGAAATAAATTTGTTTTTTTTGTAATGTAATTTTTGTCGTTCATAAGTGCTTTTTGTAAGCCTAATTTAAATAAATGAATTTTGACTTTAACTTATCATACCCGGAATATTAGGCTCTCTCCAAGCGGATACGAAAACTCGTTCGCAGAGAATTCTACTATTTCAATACAAGGTTAATTAAGGACCTTATTAAGGAGAACAGGGGGCCCAAAGTTTTCCAAAAACCACTTGGAAGGAGCATTCTGGTGAAGCTTAATATAGCAGATGGCCAACTACTCACATTACGCCAACAGATCCTGGAAGAGGTTGAGAAATTCTATGGATTTGTCGAGCGCTCATCAGTACAGACCGAAGACAGCGAAGATCTACGTGCCCTACTAAGGCACCATTGTACGTAGGATATGCCGGATGTTGACGTTAGCGAAATTAGTGCAGCACTGAAGCAACTGAGAAATGAAAGGGCCCCGTGGGATGACGGTATTACGACAGAACTCCTAAACACCGGTGGACAACCCATCCTTAGGACATTAGGTGAGCTCTTTTAATGCCGTCATCTACCTGGGAACTACACTGGAAGCGTGGTCCACAAGCGTTCTTTAAGAAGGGTGATAAAGCTCTCTTGAAGAATTATAGACCGGTAGCGTTTCTGATAAGCGTCGGTGGCGTCCTTCTCCAGATTGTCCAAGAATAAGTTTACTTGGGCTAAAACTTGACCGGCACAATTTCGGAAGGGAAGCTAGTAGGAGGATTCATTTGGGCTGGGCGGCATCAGGCAAGTTACATCAGATCTTCACGTCGACGATTCCGCAACGCTTAAGGACAAAAGTCTTTGAGAAATACGTCCTACCCATACCAACATACGCAGATGAGACATGGACACTGACTGCGGATTGGTTCAGAAATTCAAAGTTACTCAACGAGCGATGGAGCGTGCTATGTTGGGAGACTCTTATACATAAAATCAGAAATGATGTTATCCGCAAAAGAACTAAAATTACCGGCATAGTTCGCCAGATTAGCGAACTGAAGTGGCAGTGGGTAATGATGTCGCAGAACCGATGGCCGTTGGAGCAGACGAGTTCTGGAGCGGAGACCGCGTCTTGGCAAGCGTAACGTAGGACGCCCTCCGGCCCGATGGACCGACAACTTGCGAAAAGTCGCTGGTGGAGTCTGGATGAGAAAAACGGAGGACCGGAATATCTGGCGCAAAATGAGACCAATGTCCAACAGTGGACTGCGATAGGTTGAATAGAGAGGGAAAAGGTTTAATCACCTTTCTTGAAGAAGAACACCACCACGCCATTGCTCCTCACCTTTGGTGTCGCACCATCACCGATTCCGGAATTAAAAAGCTTCTGAAGGGTCTTAAGCACTGGCGTGCCCCCTACTTTCAAAAGCTCTGCGGTATATCCGTCGTAGCGGGGTCTAATAACGCTTAAGCTGTTTCATAACCATCCTAACCTCGGCAAAAAAGCAATGTCATTAAAAAGTTACAATTTATCAATTATTGGTATTGATATTAATCAATTAAGTTCTATAATGAAATAAGACTACTCGCCTCAGCTTTTTCGAAGTCACACTGGATGAAAAAGGCGTTTTATTTCCAATTTATTTTGTATATTTTCTTAAAAAACGTGGTCGCTTGATGCAAGTAAAAGGAGCTTAATTGTTTATTTTTTTTTTTTTCAATTGTAGCTGTCCATCATGAAAATGATATAGCTTTAAAGCAGCTAAGTTGGCATCAATTAACATAGAGAAATAACTACGTAACTTTGAAATAATACACTGCTGCCCTGTATAGAGATCGACGAGAGAGTTTTCGTATACAGCGTCATTCCTCAGATCGCAGCTGCACCGCCTGCTGACCGTGATCTGCGGGCGCCTATTTAGAACTATGCAAAAAAATGTAATGGTTCAGTAACATGCCTTACTCCGCGCTCCGGTTATCAGTCGTATTTCTATGGCCATGCACTTGTACTATTATTTATTCCGCGGGCAAGTAAGGTAAATGATGAGTGGTCCATTAGTCGGTTTGCCGCCCCCTGACCGTGCCGCCCGGGGCACGTGCCCCCGTCTGCCCCCCTAGATCCGGCCCTGGATACCAAGCTACTAGAGTTAATTTGTCCTTATTTTCCAATGGACACTGCTCGATATTCAGGTCAAACAATTCCGCTTCTTTTCAAAACTAGTAGAGAGTGACAGGGATATTTTGTATGGACAAAACAATAATATACCTATTTTATTTATTATTACAATATTTACATGTTACGTTATTTCATCATCATGATTTAAATTAACATTCTGATGACGAATCCTCTTGATTACCGATTCCAGATAGTTCAGCAGCATTGCAATCTTTTAAGTCAGAGTTAACATCAGCACTAGAATTGATTTAAGCTCCGGAAATCTTGGTAACAACTCATAAGTATTAAAGTCACAGCTAGAGTCATTGTTAGATGTTCCATTTGTTAGCAATCATTTCAAAAGGTTCTAAGCATTGGAGGCTCTGTTTTACACGAAGTAGTTCGATGTTACATTGATTTTCAACTTCCAGTAATTTCAATCTATAAGCTTTTGCTAACATTTGTTTTCTAATTGCATTTTTCTTCTCAACTGTGCCCTATTTAAGGTATTTGGTATTTTTTGCAATTGCTTTTCATATTCATCAGACCTGATCACAATTAAGTTGCTAATCAACGCAAGGGCTATATATGCTTGAAAGGCAATTATTATCTTCATGATTGAATTTTGGCACAAGATTCTTACCAATCTGATGCTGAAGGTACTATGCTCATATTGGTTTCTTTTTCTAGTTTAGATTTTTCATTATTTAGTTCTACTTTTAAAGATTCAATAATATTCCGACATTGAGCAATTCGATCTTTTATTTTAGATTCATTGTCTTCAATCAGTTTGTGGAGTCAACTCGTCAGGTCCCCCATTTCATGCTCTTTTTCGGGGTGGTCAGAATTTAACAGATTCATCTTTTTCTGGACTACTATTCCCACGATATTTTGAAAGAATTATTATAATCTCTAGAAGCGAGTTTGCAGTTCTCCATTTCAACGATTTAGGTACAATCAATAATGTAAAAAATAAAGTTATTCAAAAAGATTTTTATCAGAAACGTCACTCAAATGCTCACTCTCAGTTGACTAAAAGAGTATATAACACTACTGTTATTCGAAATTAAAAGAGTTTAAATTGTTGAACATAAATTGTTAATTATCCTTAAAACAATTAAAACCTACCTACAATTTGTAATTAAGTCGTTTAGTCGATTAGTTTTTATAATAGGTAATTTGGTAATTCATGTCTTGTGTGTGTCGGCTAAAAATCTTTTAAATTTTCATCGGATTACTTTTTATAATAAG
>PQWD01002697.1:0-11125 GCA_019425675.1 Leucinodes orbonalis | reverse complement strand
AGTTAGTCTTCCTCTTTATTTTTTTTCATAATTATGGAGCTGTTTATGTATTGTCCTTAAAGGTACATAATATATGCAACTTATATACCTTTAAAGGGACAATACATCAACCAGCCTTTCATAGTCTGAATAAACGCATGCGTTTTTTAAAGAGAGCTTAATATCCCGTTCTAAAGAAATCTGCATTCATGCTCTAGCGTCAAATCTCTAAAAGTTTATTTTAGTAATATGGACCAGTTTTTTTTAACATTGAGTGAACGGAATGGTCAATACGCTCACCTGGTAACTGATACGTCTGACCATAGCAGATGAAGTATTATAGGTAATTAATAATAGGAGGTAGTCATTATTTTCCACCCACCCTGCGCCCGTCATCCGAAACGACAGATGTAAAGTATCTCTTACCGGTAATTTTAATAACTACAGTGCCCTCGTTCCTAAACACTAAAGTGCAAAACACTCCTATTTTACGGGACAATATTTGGCACCGAGTCTACCATCTAGTAAATTCTTCCTCTTTTCAAGCTAGAGTGTACCAATGACCTTCAGCTGACCAAAACAACTCAAGGAGTTCAAATAAAATGGCTTGTTTACTCAGAGTTAAGTATCGAAAGACGTCCACCAGCAAGATGGTCGGAGGACCTGATTAAGGTTGCCAGAAAGCGCTGGGTGCAAGTCAGCTTAGATCGGTACATATGAAAAACATTAGAGGAGGCCTATCTCCAGCAGTGGACGTCCAAAGGCTGAAATAATGATGTATCAAGACGTTGATACAGCGCCATCTAGTCTTTTGATTCACGTATATTAAGAGGCATGATGCAGGTTAGGGACAAAAGACTGAGAGAATGGGCGGCAGCGCTCTCTCATTTAATCTTATCTGTTAAAGATACTTACTGCTAAGCGTGGACATTATGGCAAAACATTTTACTATTGTGGGCTCTAAGTATTAAGTGACATTAAATGGATAAAGCTGGGCAGGGTCCTGAATTTCCTGAAAAGTTCCCATCTGTTAGACGAATCCTAAAAGGGGAGATCCTTTGTGACTAAAAAAGATCTTATAGGTCGAAATAATATAATAATAAAAGGCCCTTAGTCTAGTAATGTATTTTGAAGGCTGGATACCTTTCGAGACTGAATTCAATCTCGCCGCCTTGTGGCACACTCTGCCCAAAAACGAATATACTCTAGCCATCTAACAACAGTCATTAGAGTTGCAGATACCTTTCATCAACATATTGGCAAGAAACAAAATAAATTGGGCATTGCAACACAAATTTTTAAATTCACGGTAAAATTCAAATTATGACCATAGGCTAATATTGTATTCTCACGGTTAGTATATTCCAAAAAAACCGCTGCTTTCAGTAAGTAGATTAAACAGTCTGCAAAGTCAGTAGGTACTGCCATGATGAGGATAGCAGACCTTTCCTTGTTTGTTTGTTTAGTAACAGTAATTCATTATTGTTAGTATTATAAATAGGTTATAGCTTTGATTTTCCTGTACGACTTATTTCAAGAGAAGCTTACCGACTACCATAGATACTACGGATGAATTTCACTCTTCTAATATTTACTAGTGGCCACGAGTTACTATATTGCACATTTTCTTTATGCACTTGTCCAATTGCATCTATACGATAATTTATTATTGTATATATTCACGTCAGCAAAGTTGATAAGAGCTTCACCGAAAACGTCATCGGTTATCACCAGACAGTGATTTAATTGGAACAAGGTAATAATTTACATATGCATCTACTTACATATTACAATATTATTATCGTAAACGACACACAGTCCGATTTCTCGGTATCGTTTCTTGTTTGTAAGTTGTCTAATAATGAAACCACTTAGGGAGCCTTTAAGTATTTAAATTCATCTCCTTCTTGATGAGATAGGTACATGTGATGCAAAACATTCATTCCTTACTTACCATAGTATTCATATCGTTCCATGTTTTATCATAGAGTTGACGCGATAAGGTACTTTTGGGTAGTGCTGTTAATTTTGTTAGAAAAAGGGGGACATACGTAGGTCATCGCACGTAGTGCAGGAGTGGAGAGCGCTGGGGCGGCGGCTCCGGCGCGTAGTCCGCTGCCAGGTCGCGGGCACTACTCAAGCTCGGGCCACGGGCGCTGATCGAAAGTTCAACGCGAGATCGAGCGCGCATATGTAAATATCGGCACATTTACAAGCGAAAGGGTTCACCAGAGCGGCGCACTAACGCAGCGTTGCGCGGGAACCAGTCAGGTGAGATTCCTACGGCGTCCGATAGAAAAATGTCGAACAAGCATCGGGTCCATCACTCCGCGGGTGTGTGGTACGCAACGCGGTCGCCGCTCGACTGCCGCACTCCTCTCACCGCCACACTCTGGTATATTTATCGCTTAATTATTGAACTCGTCGGTGTAACAATTATGAAGCTTGGCGAGTGTCAGGCGGAGGGTGCGCGGCGCTGGTTCGTCTGCGCTCGCGCGTTGCGTCACAGCGGCCACCGTCCGCGCGCCACCGCGCAGCCTTCAGATTTTATCTCACCAGCCGACACGTACCTCACCTGTTATTCATTTTATACACATTAACCTCCAACTTACATCACACATCGATATCTTCCTGTCTTCTGTTTCCGCGGTAGGTTATCGTCATAATTACTGCAAGGAGCAAAACTATTTTCTAGTTAGCTATAACATTGCCTATGTTGGTACTTGTAAATGCATGGATAGTACCAAGAAGTAATTTATGATTATAATTGAAACTATATACTTAATAGTAAAGAGAATATGCCGGCTGAAGGTACTATCAGGAAATCATTAAACTACTCACCTGCTTATAAAATCCGTATTGCAACGTCATATCATTTTGAAAAATAGATTCAATGATAAAGTACAAAAGAAATAATATTTTATAACCGTAGTACCTACTGATACAATTATTTTGGATGACCACCCTTCATTATTAAGTTGTGTACATGATACATGGCAATGGGTAATGGAAAAAATAATTTTGTGATTCAGCTAGGAAATTAAGTATTCTCAAAAATTATATAAATGAAATGTGTTTAAAAATGCTATGATCACTCATTTAAGAATATACTTAATTAATATATATTTTCATTTAATAATGATAACATCATGATTCTATAGGTAACTTTATATACTTATATTCTTTGAAAGAATGGCTGCATAGTACAAAACATCTGACTCTAACTTTTCGTTCATCAAAAAAAAGTTTCAGCAGACACTTGACAGTGACAGCAAGAAACCTCATTCATCTATACAAATCACTTAAATTAGAATGTTTTTTCAATATGTTTAGTGCGTAAATCCTGTTTTAACCTTTCGGTGTGCTTCAAATATCGACAAAATGTACGCTAGAATCAAAATAAGGTATATGACCGAAGACATTTTTCAATAAAATTTCATTGATTTTTATTTGTTGAGTTCGTGTTGTACTTGTTCGAAACTTCCGATTTGATAAAAAATATTCTATGTAAAACTCCAGAAGCATTGCCCTTTGGTTCCAGTAGCTGTATCTGTGCTGGGGTACTTTGTAGATATTTGAGTTCAGCCGAAATATCCACAGCATTGAGGCCCTTTTATTTCAGTGTCCACCCAGATCTTTTCGGAAAATATCCAGAACAAAGAGTAAGTTTTACTAACGCAAAAGGCTAATTATACTTCTGATATTTCATTACTAAGTAAATTGCTTTACTTTTAGAAAGTAAATGAAAACTCACTGCAACAATTAAGTGCCTTATTAGAAGCACAACAATCTAGTCGAAGAATGTCTATTCCTCCACTGTCGTTTTTCTTAAGAAAAAAAGATATGCCTGAAGGTAAGGTCTCAATATTTCTATGACCAGTTTGTTATAAGTTAGAATTGAATATAAAGACAATAGAATAGATGTTTAAAAAATATATGGATGGAGTCTCACTGTGCCAAAACTCGGCCTGTTTTTTGTATAACAAGCAACCATTATTAAAACATTTGGTTAGCAGAGTCTAGAAAAATTAACTGAAAAAAATATGGCTTCTGTAGTAAAATGATGCACAAAATGAAGTAATCAAAAGAAGTAATACAGAAATTACTTTTCATATATAAATGAACAGATTGATTATTTATTTGCTTGAATGTTTTAGGTGAGTTCAAACATGTTAAAATTCAATTAAATGGTTCCAATCCCAGAGAAACAGTTGTAAAAGTTTTAAATGCATGTGAGATGTCAACTACATATATTGATAAAATACCTACAAGTACTGTCCACAAAGAAACACGGTATGCTTTATTTCTATATAAATTTTTGTAGTGATTTACCTATACCTATACCTATACCTACTTATGGGCAATATTTGTCTGCTAACATCATTACCCAAGAAAATGCTTGTATAACTATAACAAATCCAAGATTAAAATATTTAATATAATATAACAGAAAGAATTGAAGTGAATATGAAATATACCAACATCCTTGAAATGCATCCTTACAATACCAATAAATCATTTATTTATAATTTTTAGGACCACTCAAAATTATTCAGATTTTGCAAGAGCTTATTCAAAGTATGGCAGTGAGTTTGAAAAAGCAAATGACATGAAACGGAAAGTTGAAGAAAGGAAAGCCATCTTTAATCTTATGTATGTGACTTTAAATACACAGAATTCTGTATATCTATGAAAAATATTTATTTCTATAAAAACAATGTTTTTCATATTGCAGTGAATGGGTCTATGACAACAGCATGCTGGCACGAGAAAAATATGAATCAACAGAAGCAACAAGAGAGCAAGTTAACAGTTTGTTGGAACATCTTTGCAAAAATTATGGTATAAAACAAGTTCGTAACATTACAGTACCAACATTACTTTACACAATAAGCCTATATTGAGCTTCATCAAATAACTAGAGATGTACAAAATTGTTTTGAAAAAGTATTTATCCTAATTGCAAAATACTTTTAGATTTTGTAATTCAAATGCAAAGAAGGTATAAATATTTTTTTTTACCAAGTCTGGATGGACAAATGGGCGTTTGTTAAAATGACACTTAGGCCTGTATTTTAGAATAGGTTGAGTCCCATTGATCTTTACTTAAATTGAGCATTGATCTTTACTTAAATTTGAGTTTGAAAGGGATAGTGCTATTTATCGCATAGAGCACTATCCCTTTCTCACTGTTCTTAAGTGAAGATCAACGCTTGAGTCTCGTTCTAGAATACGGGCCTTGATTATTATACAAAAAGCTAAGAAAATAATTTTAAATAAAAAATAATAGATATTGTCACTTAACCGAATTTTTGAGTTTGTCTTTATGTAGTTTTTTTATCATAAATAAGAAGACATTAGTTTTTGTCTTTTGGGTTGTGTGGATTAGGATGTTCTGAAAGTGATATTCTGTTAAGTTATTATTAATAATAATACAAACTTAAATGTTGAAAACTAGACGGACTTATTGATTATCTGAATTATATGACCATTTAATGGTTGTTGTAGTAAGTAATAAGTTCCTATTTTATTATCATTACCTGCATTACATTTTTGTACCAGTGGACTTGTATTTTTGTTACAAAGTATTTTGCTATGAATATATAAAAATGCTAAATTCATCTCGAAAGGTATTTCAAATTAAAATACAAAATGCCTTTTGCTAAAAGGTAAAAATACAAAATAGGTATTTTTCATTGCAGTAAAAGATTTTCAAATAAATCAAATCTCTGCAAATAACACATATAAGTTGTTGTCATTTAACTATACATATTTTATTATGAAATAAAGAGTATTACTTGTATTCTAATATGAAATATGCAAAGGTGTTTTTTACACAGATAAAATAAATCATCTATTTTTTTAAATAGCAGATAGACAACTTATCAAATGCAATTGATGTTGAACTGTTAATTAACAATATCACTTATACAATTTTATACATATTTAATTCTATTCTTTCAGGTTAAATATGACAATGGTTGGAATATTAGTCACATACGTGGAGCTCTTCAGAGTTTGGTTTCATTGGCAAGTCAACATTCAAAAGTCATGCGTAATTTAGAAGGTATTGAAAGGATATTTAAATATGCAAGCACTTTCTTATATATATATATACCTTATATAGGGGAAATCATAACCCTTACTGAATTGTATCATAATTATATTTTGACGACTCATCCGGTGTGATTGTTGAGACGTCGGCTATTACACCAGGGGTTCCGTGTTCGATCCCCGAGTAGCACGAACATGTGTGTGCATGAATATGTTTTTCTTGTATTGATCTGGGTGTTTTCTATGTGTCATGTCATATGTATGTGTTTACAAAATATGTATGCAAGTTTGTTTTATCTGTTATTTAGCATCCATATTACAGGTAAATGCTTAGTTTGGAGCTAGATGGCGCTGTGTGGATCTCAGTGGATATTTATTTATTTATGAGAAGCAAACTTGTGATGTAAAGATATTAAATCAAAGTATTTTGTATGTAATTTAATTGTCCATCTCACCTGAAGGGCATGGAATACAACCATACTAAAATATTTCTCCCTCAGTTTCAATGAGACACAAGCCTTGATATGAACTTAAGTAGAGTAAAGAAAGATAGCGCTCTATGCGATAAATGGTACCATCTCTTTTGTACTCAATTTAAGTATAGACCAACGTTGAGTCTCGTTCTATAATACAGGCCTTAGTGATAGTATTTTGTTTTAGGTCGCACGATTGCTTTAGGACAATTCACTGGTGTTAGCTTAGATGGAGATGTGTACCTGAACATAATTGATGTCAGGAATGAATGGCTTTCGGTATGTATAATTCTACGAGGTATTTTTTTAATATTAATATCACTTGTTTGGTGACGTAGCGCCTAGTGGAATCTGTAGACGTCGTATATCTGCAAAAAATATATCCAAGTATTGAGGAACTCGGGATAATATTTTTTGCGAAGGCACTTTAAGCTGTTCTGCCCTCCTAACGAAGGGTGCAATTAGTTGGGTTTTTCGGGCAAATTGATATACCTGTTTAAAATCCATGTATACATTACAACTCACAATAAAATATACATAGGTCTTAAGTCAATTTGCCCAAAATTCGACTTAGTGCACTCTTCGTTAGGAGGGCAGAGCTTAGGAAACTTTCATAATTTGATTGCGGCTAACAACGAACAGTCCATATAAGGCTCGTTTGATTGGTTACAGCTTAATCTTTTCATATCAATGTAATAGAATGCTTTACAGTTGACAGTTATTACGCTGGTTGATTATACGATATTTCCCAAAGTAAAACGTTCATGTGATAATTCAGGGTATTAGTTAGCTCGATACTAAATTTTATTAAAATCGCTTCAGCCGTTTAGATCTGAAGAAGTAACAAACAAACACACAAACTTCCACCTTTATAATATTAATGTGATAATTATGTAATATTGAAGACCCTAGTGTTCTATCCCGGTGCAATACAATCATGTTTTTTTACGTAAACATATGTTTGTATGGGTCTAAGTTTTCCTATTAGTAATTTTAATGTATATACAAAATTAAGAAAATAATGTATATTGTTTATTATTACGCATTGCACAAGCCTCTCCATTAAAGTAGGACTGGATGTGCTAAGGAATTACAGAATGTATTCATTATTACCGAACAAAATATGTATCTTTTATTTGCAGTTAATAAAAAAAGTCAGTCAAGAAGACAGTGCCTTAGTCATGATACCTAATTATGAGAAAGCATTGTCAAGTGTATTGCGAGAAATACACATTTGTAGAAGGTAAGATATCCATTATCTTATATATATTTATTTATTTATAGATTACAATATATTTCCTCTATTAACCTGTATATGGATTATTAACATAAAGTCACACCATTTTTGCATAGAACTAGGAAGAGATTATTTTCTTTTATTGGCCTCACGTGTTTCGTTGCATTCCACATTCATCAATCTTTTAATGAATCCTTGTTGGTTTAGGGTATCATTTTAAATCACGTCTTACTGTTTTTCTGTTTCGACGTGACAAACAAACAAATTTTCTAATTTATAATATCAACTTTTTTTTTCACAAATAACATGAAGCTGCAATGTTTTCTTAACCATTACACCTTAATGGGTCGTCGTAAAGATTTTATTCCATTTGCATGTTAGTAACCCGTTGAACGCCGGAGGTTTTAAGTAGAATGTTAAATTTTCAGAAAATTCATGCCCAAAGTGTCAGCTCACCAATACTGCAACCATCTGAGACAGTTGATAACATCTATTGGTGATCACTTTGGCAGTGGGTACAAATTCCCGTCTTCAGTACCAGCTCTCTCAAGAAATACGAGATCGTCGTCGAACCGTAAGTTTCTTGATAATATTCAATTAAACAAATATCATTTAAATACCCTGCTACAGAGTTTCAAGTATCGAGAGTAGTGGTAAGATAAATTAAATAAATCTATATCTAGACAAACAACACCATAATAACTCGGCTATCAAGGCATGATGAACAAACTTTTTTTCTTTCATTTATACATAGAAAACTAATAAATATGTTCATTGTTCATGCTCAAAATTGCTTGCACTCGATATATTAAACCCAGGGGTCCAACTGTCAAAAGCTGTTTGACTAGAAGCCACATCAAAATCAAATAGGCCATTTAATTAAATGACGCCATAATCATCAGCCCATCGGTAAAAAGTATTTTTCAATAAGTCTACTGGGTTTAACAGGATAGTGCAATAGCTTAATTTTTTCACATTTAAAATGGTAACTACTAAGATTAAAATACCTAACAAATGGCAACACAGAGTGGATTAAATTTTAATAGGGCAATAAACAAAACCCACATTTAATATTATTAGTATATTATTTTTCGATTTCCTATTTCAGAGAAGCCGGACCCTTGATGGTGTCACCTACGGGTCAGTTCATCACCCCTTCCTCATGTCCCGCTTCGGAACTTATCAATTTCATTTCAAATAACTTGGACAAGGCTACAACTCTGATGACGGAGTACAGCATGTAAGCATTAGTATTTTAATTACTGGAAAAAACTTCAACTAATGAAATTTTGACACATTGATAAGTTAGATGGATCGTCATCAAAGATTTAACTAAATTGTCAAGTTTGATTGAAATAAAATAAAAATTTAATTTCAATAAAATTAAAGCTTAATTTAAATTAAATTCAAGTTTTATAACTAGAAAATATTATAGAGATTCTCAATGCGAGCAAACTTCTGAAGAAAACTCTGAAAGTATACTTATCTAAATAAATAAATGATCTAAAAAAATAGACCTGTAAATATTCATCAAAATATTTTTTTATAGAAACAAACACGTCGAAAAAGCATTGTACAAGGAAGTCAAAGAAAGATTTGGACTCTTAGAACTCCACAAAGATGACAGTATCACTCCGGGTCTAATGATCATGTGCTGTCAAAGGTTGCTAACTCGCGTAGATAAAATAGGAACGGTAAGTTATAGTTGAAAGCTTTTTTTATTGTCATAAGTTGTAGTGGTCATGTGAGATAAGATTCACGAAAAAATATAAACAATAGACAATTCAAAGTATTTGTAAAGATTTATGTGAATAAAGATGTTTGAATTTAACATCTTGACGATATGCATTGATAAGACAAACTGAAATCCAATGATATTATTTATTTATTTAAAGTCTGCCATCCACCGTCAGCTAAACTAACTGAAAACCTCAGTGAAATAAGCTAAACTAAACTGGGAATGAGGGACGCTTAATTTAGCTCATGTTGGTAACATATCACTCACATAACACAACTTTGTTACTTTGGATTAGCTAGACTATTCAAAGTAGCTTAGCTTGCATAGTTTTGCTCTATGAAAAACTTACGAAACAATGCGAGCTAAGCTAAACTAACTTGCTTTAGTTACCGGTGGACTATCGGCTTTAGATTTATTAGATTACTTGTTTCAGGTACTGCAAGGAAATATCCTCTTCATTACACATTACTATTCAGTATTATCCGATGGCGTTTTGTGTATACCTTGGGACTTCAAATAGAAAATACAATGTGATATGTAGCAAATAATTAGAAAAATTTATATTTTAAAATAAATTTATTATAAAAATTTTTGCACATACTTATTACTACAAATATACACTGAGGTTATATGTACTAACTGTACTTTATGTCCGACCGAAACCAAAAACTAATTTCGGCAACGGTCTCTATGTTGGCCGAAAATGAACCGGAACTTCCTTACAAGGATCATATTTTGCGAGAAACAAGAAACGTACACATATTTTGGTTACATAGATATTGAAAGATTATATGAAGACGGAGGCGAGCGTTCCATCCTTACGTGGTAGACATTCCACACATCCGCACAGCCCGCTTTGGTGCCTCGTTCCTAATGCGCACCGCAAAGGAATGGAATTCTTTGCCTCCTTATGTGTTCCCCGATCATTACAACCTGGCCGTCTTCAAGGCAAGAGTGAATAGGCTGTTTTTAGGCGGGCATGATCCATCTTCGGCCGCATCATCACTTACCATCAGGTGAGATGGCGGTCAAATGTCTGCCTATAAAGGATAAAAAAAAATGAACAGCAGTTTTTTTTTTTTGGTGAGTAACTAAGGTTGACCTCATAGTACAAGTTATTTGTATACACGAGTTGAACCGCCTCTAGATGTTAGGTTCGACGGTATATATTAAGTATAAACAAAAATAATAATAAATGCGAGAACCTAAAATTCCTATTCCGTAAATTATTGCATTATGGTTGTAGTCAAAAATCAGAAACGAAAATATTAACTTTAATATACGGATATGTAGAAGGTACGTTTGTGAGTTCTGTTTAAATTAATTAATTTAAGGTTAAATTAAACTTGATCTTAGTTTTAACAGTCATATTGTATATTTTCTTGATGTTTATTACCTTCTCTTATGTTATAACGATATAAAATGAGATAAAATTTAACAAATTCAAAATAAATCTCGCCACCATCACAAAACAAACGACAAATAAACAGCAAGTCGGGACATGGGCACTGGTGAGATTTGTTCGTTCATTCAACGCGCCGTACATGATCGATCACAGCGCAATAACTCTCGAATGCACATTCGGTTTCAATCGTAGTATATGCAAGTTTGCCGCCAAAAATTAAACTAAACCGAAATTGAATC
>PQWD01002696.1:0-159465 GCA_019425675.1 Leucinodes orbonalis | reverse complement strand
CACACATTGTTCATAAATAAGGATGATGAGAGCGTCGGTGGCTCAATGGTGTGGACTGTCGCCAATGTGTTTTCGAATTTCCCAAAAATATATGTACGTTATCCGACGCTCTTACGGTCAAGGAAAACATCGTGAGGAAACCTGCGCACGTCTGCGAAGAGATTCAAAGGTTATGCGCGAAGTCGTCCAACCCGCACACGGCCCGCGTGGACGACTAAGGCCTAATCACCCTATACGGGTAGGCTCGTGCCCCTCGGTGGGGACGTTTAATGAGCTGATGATGATGAAGGATGATTCCGTGCTTCGGAGGGCATGATAAGCCGTCGGTTCCGGCTACAATCTAAGGATCGTCGATAACACCCACGATTCCGCATGGTTACTTATCTCCCCATATCTATGCTGAGCGGGAAGGCCTCACCGTTACAGTGGGCTGTTACAGGCTGATGATAATGATGCAAATGTTGAAATGTAGCAACGAATAGACTGAAGACGGATAGAATTTGTTACAGAGCACGGGTGCAAGGAGTTCAGATGCAAGCAGCGTGAGTTCTGCGTCAGCGCTGACCTGATGTGCGATGGGTAGACCATTGCGCTGATGGTTCAGATGAGGACACCGCCGCTCTTTGTCCGGTAAGGATGATGTTATACGTATATCTAACTTATGAAGATACAGCTATAACATAGTGATCTTTGTCAAATATTTTAAGGGGCATTGAATTAAAATAACTGCAAACTTTGTTTATTTAATAATTATGTTTTATTTAATTTTCGGTTTTCAAAATCTTAACTTTTTATAAATGTTAATTTGTTTTTTTAATGTCATTGTTATCTATTATCCTGCTTTTATTTTTATTGTTTTATTTGATTTAATATTATATATTTATTAAAATTTGACGGTTTTTAATTTCGAATATTATATTCCTTACCTACTCAATTAGAAACCCTAAATTAATCAATGCACCTCCCTAACTCTATATCTATGGTAAACAAATACAATTATTTGATTGATACTTTAGTATTCTAAATCTGCTTACATTTTTCTCTTTATAATGGATGACATGGTAACTATTTGGTAGTTTTGTAGATACTGGTAGAATCAACCACAAGCAGATCAGCGTAAGCTAGGGTCCAAATCCCTCTCTGGGACTGCCTTCGGGTCATTGCATATTTTAATTGTTCTCATATGAATATGAGTTATACAATATGTTGAAGCGACTAAAGTATATGCCAACAGGGATAACCATGGACGCAAATTAAATTCTTGTCAGATTATTATAGGATATAATAAAGATTATCTTGTAAGCTATTGAAACTGCTACTGAGTTAAAACAGATTGTATATTAAATGATATTGGAATGTATACTAAGCTTACATTACTATATTGATAGCAGCTATTACTGTTTAGAGACCTTTATAAGGTCATTTCATGGTAATATCATATTACTTAGTTCTTCTGCCATAACTACAGCATGAGAACCAGCTGCGCTCGCCACTTTCGTGGTGAGCTTTTAAGTGCAATAGAGAAATTTAGCAAAAATGTCTGCCCTGCAGATCAACAATTTAAGATAATGACAAATATAAAAGTCCCTAGGACTTAGAAAATACAACATCTTCTATAGTTATTTTACATATTTTGTAATTATTGTTAAGGCCTAGTTATTAAAGACTACTTATATTAGAATAGAATTTTAGTGCAAAAGTGACAACAAAAGCTTAAAAATTGAATGGAAATTGTTGAACTACTCACATTTATAATTACATTTCAATTAGTATATTCCATTCAACCTCAAGAATTGGGCGATAACAGCATTGAATTGCTATCGATAACCTGTAGAATTCTGATAGTCGGGTTATCCGATAAACGCTTTGTAAGGAAATGTAAGTGGTTAGGTAGTTGTCAGTTCCCTAAAAGCCTGTGCACAATTGGAAATTGCTGTATCATGTAGTTATATAGTTGACAGGGGGTAAGGACACGTGCAGGCGTATGTATAGGAAGGGGACGAGGTGTCTTTCTAAAATGATCGGTGTAATCCGTGTGGATTAGAGAATTATGTTGGGTTCGGCTGCAAATGTTTCAATCTTTAAGCATCACAGATGACAGAAACAATGAATATTCCATTTGTCCGAATCTTGGCAGATACATTTTCAATATAACTGAGATTAATGTACTGAACTAAATTTGGCTTTATCAATGAAGCTTTTGGAGGTAGAACTTTAATTGATACCTGTTTAATCATCTTATCATTTCAATCAATTATTTGATTTGAGACCAATCTGCGCCCGCTTCTTGTTTTCTACTGATACAAGTGCTAGTCCATCCAAAAAAAAACTACGCCTAAAGTTCAGTGCGATATCAAATTGACCAGTTAAAAAAATGCAAGTTAAAGATGGGTATAAGTGTCAAAGGAAACTAAAAAGCTCTCCGTCTTGCAAATTTTTTAAAAGTCATGCAATTTTTTAAGGAACATCTAAATGTTCAGTAGCGTGTCAATCCAAGTCCAAGAACAGAACTGGCAAGCATCGTGTGGTTTTACTTGCAAAACAGGTAACTTACAATAATTATCCGTTGTAAATTTTCTATTGTTATAGTTTTATGGTAATAGGTTCTCATAAAAACATTCCATAACATACAATATTTTTGTTAATTACGTACATTTTTAAAGGTTTTAAACCACATCATTAAAAGGCAGTATTAATTCTCCAGTCCTTTGTTACTCGAAATTATTTTATACACATTCATTATCACGTCAAAAACTTAAAAAAAAACTTACATGTACAACTTATTGTTACAACTGCAATTCCGCAAATTTTCTTATTTTTAAAATAGCGGAATTGGAGTTGTATGGACTAGGATGTCTATTCAGTCAAGACTTTCTTATTTTCAATGTTATATACCATAAAGATAATGATAATAATAATTTATTTTATCACCATAATCTTATAGTATTTTATAAAACAACACAAACATTCACAATAAATTTTATCTTATGAACTAATAGATTATGGCGGGCTGACACCTGAACTAGGCCAAGTCCTGGAACTCGTTGGCATTCATTCGATCTAAATAATAGGTCGAATTGATGCCAACGTTCTAAATTCACCCTGTAGTTAGTTACGCTGGTTAATGGTATAACTGATGATGCAGAGAGCGGCGGTCCCGGCGCTGGCGGTGCGTGGCTGGCGATCGGCGCTGCAGCGGTGGCGCTGGCGCTGCTCGCGGTGGCGGCGGTGCTCTGCTGCTACTGCCGACGGCGTACGGTCGCGCAGCGCACACATTTACATTGTTAGTATCAAACTAAGTTTAACCAGGTGGTAGACTCGACTGAGAGACTGAGTCGTCTACGTTTTTCCGACGTTCTTACAGTAAAGGAAAACATCGTGAGGAAACCTGCGCACGCTTACGAACAAATGGGAAGGTTGTGTGTGAAGTTGGGTAATCTGCACTGAGCCCGCGTGGAAGACTAAGGCCTAATCACCCTTTACAGGTAAGCTCGAGCCCCTCGGTGGGGACTTTATAATGAACTGGTAGTGGGATTGGAATCTGAAAACCCCAGATTGGAAGGCAACAGTCCACACCAATGAGTCACCGACGCTCACCAGTAAATAATAGATCTCACTCCACCATTCAACTGTGTAGAAGAGACAATTTTTTCAAAATTAAAAAGCGGCCCAGTATAGAACCCTGCGGCACTCCCATACATACCTGGACGCCTGAACATTAAACGCCATTGATACAAACGTTCTGTATTCCATCAATATGTCACCATCGTCCACTGCTGTAAATAGCACCTTCCCTGAATAGCACCAACCATTCAAATCTTAGGCAGTCGCCCTCTGCCAGCCACCTTTTTCAAGTCATCGGCTTAGTACGCGACTGGATGTTCTACACTATTTGCTCAAACGAGGTCTTCATTATAACCCAATCAGGCTCCATGACCTGAACAAAAAACATGATTCCGTACTTCAGTTGTCATTTATACCATCGGATCATAGGATGGTAACCGTGTACACGCCCCAATCCACAAGCCCTCGTGGTGGCCCCAATTTTCCCAAAACAAGATGATTAAGAGCTTTAGAGGGCATTTTGAACCGTTGTTCCCAAATTTTAGGATAGGAGTCGTTAAAATCCACGAATCCGCATTTTGAAAATGAAAAGTGTTTTATTCAGTTGAGTCCTTATAGAACACTTAATGATGTCAAATGAGTACACTGGTTCGGAGGTAGTTTCCCACTGCCCGCGTAGCCTGCCAATCTCCCTATAGCATAATGTATGGCCCTATGATTTTGATGGACGTAATGAGCTGATAATTGCAATATTCGTTTCCAGTACAAAATGGCGAGCAGCAAACGGCGCCGGCGGCAAGCGGTGAGCGGTGGGGCGAGCGCGGCCGGGCCGGGAGACACTAGACTTCCGGAACTGGCGCTCCTGCGGCCCCGGTGGTACAGGTATACAACACTGTTGGCTATCCCCAAACATATACTAGGTTAAGTAGCCCTCCCCGTAACGTCCTAAGCATTGATTAGATCTTTTTTACTTTTACTTGACGAGCACAATGATATTAAATGAACGTTTAAAATATAATTGGTTCTACATTTTACACTTAGCCCCAATCGATGCCGAACTGAGGCAGGCCCAAATAAGGCAGGGTCGCCATGTAGGGATCGATGTTCTAGGAGACAAATGATACGCAAGCTTGCTGGTTCGAGTCCCACTAGCTGTGTGCAACCGTTAATAACCTTTTGTAACCGTGTGAAACCGTTCATAAACTTTTATATCTGTGTGAAACCGTTATTTATCGTGTGAAACCGTTAATTACCTTTAATAACCGTCTGAAACCCTTAATAACCGTGTTTAACCGTTAATTACTGTGTTAAACCGTTAATAACCTTTTATAGAAAGAAAGAAAAGAAAGAAATAATTTATTATTTTTGCACATCGCAACACAAGCATAACAAAGATACAGTAAAAAAACACAATATAAACACTTACATGGTGCAAAGTAAATGGACGGTGATCGGACCCTGACGCTGATTTTCCGTAAGCCCGAGTGAGTAGGCGCACGGACAAGATCGCTTCAGAATTTTTTATATAATATTTTTACATAATATAAATCTGATATGAGTATAACATATAACAATACAAAAAAATGTAAACATAATATACGAATAATGTCTATATGGGGATACATAAATAATATTGAGAGAATATAATTAAATAAACATCATAATAAAATATACTTATATATGTGTGAGAGTGTGTCTAGTCTACGTGTAGGTGGTAAATTTTCCACTTGTGTGACGTGACCTTTACCCCCATAAACAATATCCTATAAACAGCATTTAATAATCAGTGCAATTATGAATATTATGATTAATAAAAAAAATCATCAATTAAAATATAATTATAGTGTTGAAACCGGAATAACCTTGTAGACCGGTGTCCCTAAGTGCGGGCGCCCCGGGCCACCTGAGGGCGCGGGCTGCGCGCTGCGGGTCGCGGTCCCGCACAAGGACGAGTGTACTAGCTCAGATTGTAAATCAAGGTTCGCACAAAGTATATTATTACAGATTGCTTTCAAAGTCACATAAATATACATATGGTGTAAATGTAAATGTATATTATACGAACCGTGTATAACCGATGCATAACTGTACCTATATAAATTATATGCATTCATTATAACGTAAGGCAACTTTAACGGCGTGCAACTTTAAAACGTTATTCTTATCGAGTCCGATATGGATTTACAATTGTGTATGGTAACGCGGCCACTTTAATCGCCATCATATAAACCACATTAACCTTGTGATTCGGGCGCGGGCTGCGCACTGCGCACAAATGGTACAATTATAACGGGACGGGATCGTGTATAACTAACTATACCTAGTATAACGTGGGAGCATTAATAACAGTGTAAAAACCGTTAGCAACCTTTTATAATGGTATAGACCGTTAATAACCTTAATAACCGTGTGAAACCTTAATAACCTTTAATAATGGTGTGTTGCGTTAATATCCTTTAATAATCGTGTGAACCATAATAACCGTGTGAAACTGTTAATAACCTTGTACAACCGTATGAACGTTTATAAGGTGTAAGACCGGTAATAACCTCGTATAACGTTGTGAAATCGTGAATAATCTTGGCTTTCTGTATATAGTGCGGCGCGCCCGGGCCGCCTGCGGGCGCGGCCTTGCGCTGAGCGGCGCGGCCCCGCACAAGGACGAGTGGTTCGTCTAGGCGGCCCGGCGGGCCCGCAGGGCGGGGGCGCCGTACCGGCCCCCACCGGCCATCGAGCGCCCGGTCCGGTATCTATGTATGTACTACCTGATTTAGCTGACAAATAACAAAGGGTTTTTTTAGGTGAATTTTTACTCGTATAGTGGTGAAGGCGTGTCGTGGGTGTCCAGATTTTGGTGTTACAATCGCAATGTAAATTTAACGGTGACATTAAACGTTTTTTGGCTTATGTTGTGCGTTTTATTTTTTACCCTGTTTCATGGACTTAATTTTTTTGGAGACATACTTTTTGAATTTTTTTAAAGCTGAGCCACAAATGATGACGAAAGCTACCTCTTTATGCCACCTTATAGTCATCATCATGAGTCTGTAACATTGCGCTGCAGGGCCCTTATAACCTTACAGCACTTAAAGTAACAGAATACTTAATCATGGCGGGATGAGAATCGCATTGTAAAAGATAAATCTGCGGCCTGGGTCATACACGGGTCATATTAATGGAATCACAACCCTTCACCCTTTGATTAAACAGGAACAGCGGTCAACCTTAATGGATCGATGCGTTTTGTCTTTTCAATTAACAATTTATCAGCAGAAACATCGGGTTGATCCGAAATAATTTACCTTTTAAAATTGAGGGTTTGTATAAAAAAACAAGTTTAAAATACGTTTAAGCACAGATAAAATAAATGTAAGGTAAGTATGGTAAGCGAAGGAAAGGGTTTTCTTAGTATAATGAATTTGTACATATATATCTCACACACACACAAGTACAAGGTACACACACACACACACACACACACATTGTTCACATTACCGACACGGGACAATGGTGTGACTTCTGATCGAGAGGACGCAGGTTCAAATCCCGCCACTTACCAATGTGTTTTCGAATTTTCGATATATGTACGTTATCCGACGCTTTTACGGTGAATGTAAACATCGTGAGGAAACCTGCCCACGCCTGTGAAGAGATTCAAAGTTGTGTGTGATCGGCAATCTGCACTGGGCCCGCGTGATGACTAAGGCCTATACACCCTTTACGGGTATGCTCGTGCCCCTCGGTGGGGACGTTTAATGATCTGATGACGATGTCTAGGTGACCTAACTTTTATACAACGCCCTAAGTCGTGGAATGAATCCTATTGTGGGACGCCCTTAGGCTACGCGTATCACATTTTAAACTTTACACATAGTTATATGCATCACACTCACCAATTCAATGAAAGTGAGAAAACACAACTCCAACACATTCATAATGGAAAAACAAGAAAAATACTTAATCTGTAAATCCGACAAAATGCTGAAATTTGGTAAGTACGAGGATTCCTTGGTAAGTATTAACACTTAAAAGCAGGTTTTCTTAGAAAAAAATGCAATAGTAATAAGTTTATAGTTTATTTCATAAGTTTAGGAACACTTTCACATTTTAATACAATTTTCAGTCAACGTAACATAAACAACAGTTTAAGAAATCTTTACCTCCCGAGCTCGTCAATAAACGGTGTTACGCAAGGTAAATATAAGGGATAACATGACACACTTACTAGGTGATAGACCTGATACTAAGACGGTAGGCACTACTGCAGTGCCAGATATAGTCCCGGGAAACGGGAGTGTTATGCACTTTTATGTTTCGGGATGAGGGCACTGTAGCTAGTGAAATTACCGGGTATAAGCGACCTAACACCTGTTGTCTTTGGTGACGGGCGCAGTGCGGCGGTGACGGAGAACAATAACTGTTTGTCAGGTCAGGCGTATCACTTACCATCAGTTGAGCGTCCTGACCGTCCTGTACATTTATAACTTTAAAAGTCTTCTCATAGTTAAACAGTTTTTTCTGTCATGAATCAGTAAACTTTATTAAATACAGCTTGCCAGACAAAGATATTCCATATATAAAGGTAGATACGCCACCCGTGCCTCCAAAACGAACCGCCAAAGAGAACACAGTTGTAGGCTCTTTGTTTAGGTAAATGTACGCTCATTCGAAATATGTGTATGTGTGCTGTCACTGCATTCGGAATACTTTTTTCGGTTGTTTTGTGAGCATATCACGCATCTGTACTTTTTACATCATTGCTGCCAAATGGTAAGTGGCAACTACTGCCTCAGTGGTGTAGAGGGAACAGCGTTTGAATTAGATCGCTGCGACCTCCGGGCCGGAGGTCAAATCCCGCCACGTATAATGTGTTTCCGAAGTTTCGAAATTATATGTACGTTATCCGACGCTCTTACGGTGAAGGAAAACATCGTAAGGAAACCTTCATGCTCGCCTGCGAAAAGATTCAAAGGTTGTGTGTGAACTCGTTCAATCCGCACTGGGTCCGCGTAAACGACTAAGGCCTAATCACCCTATACGGGTAGTCTCGTGCCCCTCGGTGGGGACGTTTAATGAACTGATGATGATGACGTCCGGGGCCGTGGATTCGAATCTAACGGGGAAAAGTCACTTTGTCCGATTTTTCCAATTAGGATATTGCAGGCTGAATCACCTGATTATCCTATTCAACCTATCGCAGTCCACTGCTGGACATAGGTCTCCCCCATTTTGCGCCAGATATCCCGGTCCTGCGCTTTCCTCATCCAGCCTCCACCAGCGACCTTTCGCAAGTCGTCGGTTCATCGGGCCGGAGGGCGTCTTACGCTACGCTTGCCGAGACGCGGTCTCCACTACAGAACTCGTCTGCTCCAACGGCCATCGGTTCTGCGACATACGTGACCAGCCCACTGCCACTTCAACTTGCTGATCCGGCGGGCTATGTCGGTAACTTTAGTTCTCTTACGGATTAAATCATTTCTGATCTTATCCCTAAGAGAGACCCCGAGCATAGCTCGCTCTATTGCGCGTTGAGTGACTTTGAACTTGTGAACCAATCCCGCAGTCAGTGTCCATGTCTCAGCTGCTATGTAAGTACGGGTAGGACGCATTGCTCAAAGACTTTTGTCTTAAAGCATTGCGGAATCGTCGACGTGAAGACCTGACGTAACTTGCTGAATCACCTGATTGTGCGAAAAAAAGATGAGTACTTCGGAAGGCACGTTAACCCGTTGGTCCCGGCTACAGTCCAAGGATGATAATCGTTAGCACCTACCAAACCGCATTGGGCTCGTGTGGTGGGTTACGATCCAATCTCCCCATAGCTATAGTGTGCGAGAAGGCCTGTGCCCTGCAGTAGGCCTTTATAGGCTGTTAATGATGATGATGCCACTAATTAACAATATCTAGATATACATATCCGTATGACTTACCTCTCTTTTGCTTTGACAAGATACCGTTAGTGTATTCACACATGCACACGTTCCTAAAATGTCTACCTAAAAAGAATGAGCACAAATCGTCTCGACTTTATTTTATCGTTTCGTTGTAGATATTTCTTCTGATAAGTAAATACTAGTGGTTGTGTATTACAATTTCAGTTTTCATACAGGGATTATTTAGAGGTTTGGCGATGGTCCAGCTATTAATCAAACGAGACTCAGAGTCTCTGGGCCTCATTCGTTATTTATTCTAGAATGCAAAAAATGCAAGGCGAGGTTGGCTAGTAATACCCTGAAAAAGGGAGAAGCATTATTATCCAAGTCAATATAATAAAGTTACCTATACTCAATTTTCATAGGGATTCAGGTAAAAATTAAACCTTTATCTATAAACATTAAAAAAAATGACTTAAATAGTAATAATAAATAAATCATAATATCCACAGACATTCACACAGTGGGTATTAATAACACTTTTGTGTTTCGGGATGAAGGCACTGTAGCTAGTGTAATCATTGGGTATAAGAGACCTAAAATCTGCACTGCACTGCGCCCGACACCAGAGAACACTCTCTGGTGTCGGGCGCAGTGCAGCGTTGACGGAGAATATAACTGTCCATCAGTTTCTCCAAAAATGTTGCTCTGTCATAGTTAGGCGTATCAGTTACCATCAGGTAAGCGTCCTGACCATCCAGTACACTGAAAACAAGAACTGTATTGTTACGCTAACGCTTGTATAATTTATCTCATTATGAGATGCATTAAGTATGGTATAGTGAATTTGTGCATTAAAAACATATACTAAGAAACATAAGTAAAGTGGCGCTATCTATTGGCGGATGGAAAATCGTAATACGTTTAAATTATTTGAGTTTTAATAAATTCATTACATTTAAGACGAGTAACGTCTTCAATGGCATAAAGTTTATTGATTTTTTATGTGTTTTCGATTAATGTAAAAAAAGTAAAAGAAATTATCCAAAAACTTTATAAAAGAAATTAAAAATTTGAGTAGCGCCATCTAGCGGCGGGTAGTCAAACTATTTGAGCACAAAAGCTTTGTTACGCGTTTCGAGCTTTTACCATTTGAAGTAATATTTTTTCAGTTGATAAGTTTTGATATTAATTTGTAAACTAGTTTCTTAACACTTTAATATTTTTTTAAGTAAAGGAAAAGCAAAAGCTTGTGTCGACAGCGACCTTGGAGCTATGTTGTAATGCTTTTTGTCTCAGCGTGAGCTTTTAAGCTCCGCGTTTAGTAGTGGCCCGACCGCCGTAGTTGGTTCACGTCGATACGCGGCCCAAGACTCTCCGTAGATAATCACGCGTAACTTGAGTTTGTAAACAATTGTTTTCCATATGTGTTTTTACGGTTTCAGTGTTATTTCCTCGATTCAATTAATTGTTATTTCAATTATTTACCGAAGTCATTGGTTTTTGTTGTGAAGTTAATTTCGTGATCAAATTGCAGCTAATTTTATTTCTTTTTCGTAAGGTGCTTGTGTTGAGTGTTATTTTGTAGAGTTAATTTGAAGTGTTATTTTGGAGTGTTATTCCGGTTTCTTGTGGCATGTGTCGTGGGATGGTGTCAGGATGAGGTGGTGGCTGTTGTTGCTGGTTGCGGCGGTGGTCGCCGGCAAAAAGAAAACACAGGCATCAGAAACTTGGTGAGTTGGATTACCAAATTAAAAGTTTATAGTAAACTTAAGCTTAAACCTCTCCATTGAAAAAGAAGCATCGATAAGTTTAATAAGCGAAAAATACAAATATGTAATTTAGGTAAAGTAAAGAAAATCATCAGTTGTTATCGTGAGATTTTATTAACGAGCAAGAACTGAAAAATGAAAGAACTTAAAAATTATAAAACTTTTACTATGATATTGACAAATATTTATAAAAGAGTCCACGGCCAGCAGAAAGAAATCTTAGTTGTCAATTCTAAGTTGAACCTTCGAAATAAGAAATTATACTTAAACGTAAGTCAAATTTAAAAGATATCGTAAGAGTAAATGGTTTACTTGATTAAAAGGCAATACAAATCTTAATTGAGGATGTAAAACAATACAAAACAAAGAAATACATTACTATGTATTTCTTTGTTTTGTACTGGTTGGTAGGTTGGTATCACCGTAGCGCGTAAAAATCTCGGTGACATGGGGCTCGGAGTTATTAACTATAATATCATGTATTCCATATAACAATTCCAAATAAGTGGTAAGATAAACGATTGTTTCCTTACGTATTCTTTATGAATCTGAATTGAATAAAGATAATTAAATTGGTCTAGTTTAACCTATCACAAGGTAGATCACTAAAATGCCGCGGAAGAAATTGCCTAGTGCTATAAAACCTTATTGTTTGGAGCTTTTTGAATATATTATCTGATATGGGAGTACAATAATAAATCTTATACATAAATAAATAAAAAAACACCTTATTTTATTATTTACTTTTATCAATGGGAGCGTGAAATAATTGACAGCTTTTCGCCTGAACAAAATGTCAAACTAGTCGTATCTATTACATATTCATAAATAAATAAAAAAATAAAGCAAGAAGGTCTTATATATTATCCGGATGGTTAAGGATCAGCTAGTTGAAGTGGCAGTGGGCCAGTCACGTATCTCACACAAACGATGTCCGTTGGAGCAGACGAGTTCTGGAGTGGAGACCGCGTCTTGGCAAGCATAAAAACGAGAACGTAAAATGTACTCGAATGAAATCATGTTTCACCTCTCCCATTTCTCCTGTCATTATAGCTTTTATAATATTTGTATATAAAATTTATATTTGGCTTTATAAGCATTTCTTTAGTTCATAAGCTGTGTTAATACCTATAGCAAATAGCATGAAATAAAATCCGTTCTTGACTAAAGTCAGCCCTTTTCAAAATCGCTACCAAATAATTATCTGACAAAGATCTTAGCAAAGGGATACTTTACGAGTATTGTACACATTGAACCCGCCCGCGGGATTCCTAGAAACCTCGCAAAGAATGCGTCTTGAAGTCACGTGTCATCCGACACCCCTGCTTCCCGGTCAGCAAGGGCAGTGGCTCGTGAGCTTTTCTTCTACTGCACGGAATGCTATAAAATATTTGATGCTATATTGTTTTTAATTTTCCACCTTAATGGCATATTACGAGTAGGACTGGTTCGTGGTTTTAGTTTTTTCGTTTCAAGCTTAATGGCATATTATGATTGGTTCGCGGTTTTATTTGGAAAGCTACACTGCGCATATACTGGAGCTATGTACAAATTAAACAGTATTCGTTACAACGTTAAGTCCGTCACCAGAACTTACATTCCATTTCACCTTTACTTGAATGTTCACTTGTTTTACTTATTGGATTCATAATGTCTCAGGTGTCTTGACTTAATCTATTATACATAAGTTACTGTGATAAGACTGAGTCCCAGTTAACTGATCTTGTATTTTTAAAGTACTAGCACTATACTTATTGTCTTAACAATAGGCCATGATTCTTTAAAACAAACAATACGGAACCCTTCGTATAAGAGCCGACGGCTCAACCATTACACCAAACGTTATCGTTTACATATAGTAGTTTCACACTGGACGACAAGCTTGTCCGGTCAGGCGGGCCTGGATTCAATTACTCGCGGTGAGTTTATAAACATGTTAAATTCATTAATTTGTCAAACACACATCACGATTTAGATTTGGTTGCCGTTTGAATTTGGATACCGTTATGATTACAATATCTAATTTATTGTGCTTTCTTATTAAAATTTTCTTTTAAGTTTGGACTCAAATATATTAAATTTTATAATTTAGTGAGCTTTGTATTTGGATTTTCCCAGACGTAGTCTTTAGTTCTAAACGAAGCCTCCCCGATTCCCCCTTAATGAACGATTGATAAGGTTAATACTCTTTCATTAGTTTCCGGACGCATTTGGTGTAATGGTTATTACGTCGGCAAGAACACCAGAGGTTCCGGGTTCGATCCCCGGGCAGTGCGAACATTTGTGAGTTTGTTTTGGTCTGGGTGTGTCTATGTATATACTTCAGTATTTTTATACGTTGTTTAGTATACTTACTGCAGGCTAATGTTTAGGTAGTAACAAAATAAATAAAAAAATAAGTCGAAATAAAAAATAAATAGTTGGATTGTATCCTTGCAGATGTACAAAGGTTTTAAAATAATTGGAGCTAAAAATCAATTGTGAGCATTTTGCAGCGTTCATAACAGTGAATCATTGGAGTAAAATGGCAGCTCTGCTAGGGCTGTCAGCTTTGTACTATGTATTGAAAGGTACGCAGTCAGATTACATTTGTATTGTGCTCGACGAAGTAAAAATCAATGCACTATATGGTAATCCATTAAGAGTATAATCCATTAAGAGTATTGTGTACGTATGCAGCATGGTCAAACCGGAAGAACCTTTCTCTGTTTAAAGATCTCCTTTAAGTGATAACACAACTAGACGGCTCACTACTTAAATCAACAATAAATTGTTTATTTAAGGCTTACCGCCATCTCTTAAAAAAGGATTACTACTCGTATAATGATACTTCGCCATTTTTGTACCAGAAAAGTAATAATAATAAAATTAATGTGTTAACAAACTGTGTTAAGAGAATAACTGCATCTTTCTGTCTACCTTCATTGTCACTGTAAATTAATACAAAATAATCATCGTCCAACGATGGAATATCGAAATAGAATAAAAAACTATTGATAAACGCGCTATTGTTAAAACTTGCTAGCCCGCCGGATCAGCAAGTTGAAGTGGCAGTGGGCTGGTCACGTATGTCGCAGAACCGATAGCCGTTGGAGCAGACGAGTTCTGGAGTGGGACCGCGTCTTGGCAAGCGTAGCGTAGGACGCCTCCGCCCGATGGACCGACGACTGCGGAAGGTCGCTGGTGGGAGCTGGATGAGAAAAGCGGAGGACCGGGATATCTGGCGCAAAATGGGGGAGACCTATGTCCAGCAGTGGACTGCGATAGGTTGAAGAGAGAGGATAACGTCTCTCCCATATCGCTGTGTGGGAAGGCCTGTGCCCAGCAGTGGAGATTAATGATGGCGACTCTTAGGCCCATATTCTAAAATGAGACTCAAGCGTTGATTTCATATTCTCTTAACCAGCTTGAGAAAGAGATAGCGCTCTATATGATAAATAGCACCATCCCTTTCTAACTCAATTTAAGTAAAGATCAACGTTGAGTCTCATTCTACAATACGGACCTTAGAGATCCTTCAACAATCAATAGAAATTCCCGTCGTCAAAATCCACTCAAAATTATCTCTTTTGATGATGATGACGATGATGATGATGTCCACCAACGTATCCGTCGACGGCGGCACTCTGTCGATCTTCTTTTTATTTTATTATATTAATATTCAAAAGTATCTGTAAAGATTTATTTGAATAAAGCATTTTTCAATTTCAATTTCAATAAGGTGTTAGTTGCTGATTAAGATCGATCCGTACACTGTAGCAGTGGAGATTTGACAGCCCTACATGTCGAAGATGTCGATCCGCCGAGTTCGAGCTAAAATTAAACCTCGGGGGTGTAACACCCACAGTTTACCGGAACCACCGGACTGCCGGTGATTTTAAAGATAGCAACACCAAGACTTATCGGTGCTCTTTTCAGCTATGCTGGAATACGTTAGGACTATTTGACGACGTATTGTGAACATGTCTGTTGGTATTAGTCTGTATTTTGTTTGTAATTTTGTTGCTGAGGAACAATTTTGAATATTTCACTCCCAAGGGAATAAAATAGGCGATGAAAGTTTTATGAAACTTTGACAATTTTTAACCAATCGGGCTGAGACTTAGCATGCATAAAGCTACTATGACATAGACATCTCATAAGAAAGTATTTTGATAAACTTTCCTTTGAAGGAATAAAATAGGGAATGACAAATAATAATTCTTAACGCAAGCAAAGCCACGAGAAAAAGCTTGTCAATTGTATAAATACAAAAATTAAGAACGCCAAGCTGTCTTGGACAGCATTGTTTTAACTATGCAAAATATGTTAAAACACTCACTGCGTTTTTTTTTATTATTAATAAAATTACATCTACAGACTCATGGTCCGTACCACAGATTTCCCAATACAGGAGATGGGGCAAGCCGCGTTTAAAGTGCGACAACTGTAAGCTCAACGAGCATACACTGACTACCAGTTTACGCTCTGTGAGACGAGTCAAGACGCACGAATATTAGAAGAAATTACCGTTTTTTTCCAAAATGCCATCCTGTGCAATTGTTACATGCCATCATCGCAATGAATCAGTAAATTTACCAAGAAATATAATAACTTTTCACACGTAAGAATGAAAAGAAATTGCGACACTGGGACTGCCTATAAACTTGGCGGCTTGTCCTGTCTAATGTATTTTCTGATGTCTGTGGTCCGTACTTTTTAGTTTACAATTATTTTGTAATTTAATTATTATAATATTATGTTAGTGCTCCGCGCATGGGGCAAAAGAATTGGTTAATTATTACAATTTAACAGTTAATAGTTATTATTGCACAATGAACTTTTGCTGAAACAACAGCGTTATTGGTTACAATCCGATATAGTCGCGACGAAACACCTTTTGTAAATCTATATTTAACCTACGCAATCGACTTTTAGTACAGTTTCCGTCGGATAAATAACGAATGAAATATCGAATACCTGTGTAAACGTTATCCTAAGACGTTTCCGTCATCACACCACATAATACCGTATAACAAACCAACTGTCGATCTGTAACCAAAGAAGCACTGACTGGTGTACAGTCAAGTACATATGTTTAGTTAAAATTAAATTTTTTTTTTCACTGACATTCACACAGCGCCATCTAGCCCCAAGTTAAGCGTGAAGCCTGTAGTGTGGGTACTAAACAACTGATGAACATACTCATATATTTTTTGTAAATACATACATATTACACATGGAAAACACCAGTACCAATACAAACAGTCATGTTCATGCACACAAATGCTTGTACTGCCTGGGTATCGAACCCGGAACCCTTGGTGTAATAGCCGACGTCTCGACCATTACACCTGATGGGTCGTAAATTTTACAAACTTCAAGGCACGTTCATGCCCAATTTTAGTTTATTTGGTTCAAAAGTTTCAACTGAGTGCTATAAGTCATCCAGTGACTCTGAAATAAGTTAGTTTTGTATAAGTTATCTGTTTTGGGTCATTTACGAGTATCGATGACCCATGTGGTGTACCGGTTGTGATGTTAAACTCTGGGTTATAGGTTCGATCCTCAGGCATTACAAACATGTGTATGCATGCATATGTCTGTTTGTATTGGTGTTGTATGGATAGTTTATTTATTTACGAGAAAAAAGTATCATCATCATCAGCTCATTAAACGTCCCCACCGAGGGGCACGAGCCTACCCGTATACGGTGATTAGGCCTTAGTCGTCCACGCGGGCCCAGTGCGGATTGGACGACTTCACACACAACCTTTGAATCTCTTCGCAGGAGTGCATGAGGTTTCCTCACGATGTTTTCCTTCACCGTAAGAGCATCGGATAACGTACATATATTTTCGAAAATTCGAAAACACATTGGTACGTGTCGGGATTTGAACCTCAGCCCTGCCGGTAGGAAGGCGACAGTCCACACCATTGGTAAAAGTATATACCCATCGTACAAGATCCTTGTTTAAATAAGGATAGATGTCGTTGTGGAAATCTCGATGAATAGGTTGAGGCTCGCCATGTGAAGCTGTAAGGACTATCTCCGGCTAGCAGCGAAACGTTTTAAAATGTATGTAGATATTTATTTATTTATTATTTTCGACGTTGACTGTACACTGATCCGTACGGTTCAATCACATCAATTTGTGTGCAGACGAAACCACCGCGTCACACGTGTTGAGTATCACGAGTCGCAATGAGATTGAATTAATGCGCCCGCGTATAAACAGATTAGGTGCGCGTGCGCAGGGCGGGTGACCACACGGTGCTGCGGTTACTCTCATGAGATGTCGGATAAATAATTTTAACACTGCTTTAGTACCAAGGTCCGCTGATTAACTAAGTCCTATTTCTATAATGAATGCTAGCTTTTAAAATTAGCATAGGAACTTTTATTTAATTATACTAATAATGGGTAAAAAAGCTAACGTTTCGTATACGTAAAACAAAATAGTTTATTATGTTTACTAATTTTAATTTTATTAAGAGATTAAATCTCATAAATCACATTTTAAATAAAAATAATTCTTGTTTTGTTACTTCTGATCTTTCCAGTTATATATATTTTTATGAATTTACCACTGAAAATTACTTATTTTTTTATATTACCAAGTGTTCAGGATGGTCAAGAAGCTCACTCGATGGAAAGTGATACGTCTGACCATGACAGAGCGGCCTTGATTGACCAACAACTGATGTACAGTTACAGACTCTCCATCAACGCCGCACTGCGCCCATCACCCGAGACAACAGACGTCAGGTGTCTTATACCCGGTAATTTCACTAGCTACAGTGCCCTCATCCTGATACAGAAGTGCAAAACGCTCCTATTTTACGGGATGATATCTGACACTGCGGTGGCACCTACCTAGACGACTCAGTATCGAGTCTACCATCTAGTTATCCGGTTTGGATCGTGAATCGTGGTCACCCACCCGCGAATGCGCCGGCGCAGGTCGCGTGGTGCGCTCTCAGTATTTATAGCTTCGTCTGTGGGAGATAAAAATGACACTGACTGATTGCTGCCCCTTTGACTTTTCGGTTTTGACAAAACTGTAACTGGATTATTAATTACTTTTAAGATATCAATCATACTTAATTTTTATTGTCAGTAACGATTAACAGTGATTTTCAAATTGTTATGTATAATAATAAAAACTGTGATTGTGTTTTTTTTTGACAATTAGATATAAGCAAAAAGTACCTACATAATAATTAATCTATTATAATAAAAAGTACACGAAATCCATGACGACGCATGTGATGTAATGGTCGAGTTGTCGGCTACTGCACCAGGGGTTCCGGACAGTGTTGCCACCATAGCCCTTTTGTGGCTAGATCTAGCACTTTTTAGCATTGGTGAACTCCTTTTTTTACGATCTAGCCCGAAAAGAGCAATCTATCTCTTTTTCACTGTCTTGAAAATATTACCAAATTATGAAGATTTGATACGCTAACAAGTACTTTTTTTCTATTTCATCGGTCATGATGTCCTTTTTTTAGACGATCTAAAAAAAACCGCTTCATGACATGAAGATTTCAGCATTTTTAGGACAGAAAATCTCAATCAATTTTGACGCAATCTTTCTAGCCCTTTTTGACACCCCAAAAAGCTCTTTTTCTAAAACTCAGCTGGCAACACTGGTTCCGGAATCGATCCCCAGGCATTACTAACATTTCTCCTGATGTTAATACTAGCCGGCTAACTATTTTTTAAGGTCATAGGTAAACGGGGCTAAGACTGCTCACCTGGTCATGTAATACGCCTGACCATGACAGAAGCAGTGTTAGATAGGAATTAATAACAGTAGTTAGTCATTATTTTCCTTCAACACTGCCCAGTGCCCTGTGGTCACCTGAGATGACAGATGTTAGGTCTCTTATACTCGGTAATTTAAAAAGACGTTTTTTTATTTATATTCTTTCAGGCAATATAAGTCTTATGTAAAATATCCCAAGGTCCTAATCCCCCAATTTTCATGTTTTAATCGACAAAAACTTTTTGTAAATGTCATCATTAGGAAATTGCTACAAATGTAATAAAAAAATATCGTACGAATCCGAATAGAATATAGCTAATAATATCAAGGTTCTAAGTATGAGCCCTTCAATGCTGTTTTCATTACCCTCAACATTGGCAAGTGCCGATTGTGTCCTTTGGTGTGAACATAAACACGCTACCCTAACGGGGCATCGAAGGGACGGCAGGTAGGCCTTTCGGGGAAGCGCTTTGTTTCACACGATTAGGCACAGGCCCTTTCAATTGTTGCTCCGATAGAATCTTTGGAATGTTGTGAATTGGGTGACTTGTGTTTTTAATACAATGAATGGTTATGGTTTTTGGACTATATTCTTCAAAAATATGTACTTTTTATTATATGCCATGTGTGGGCTAAGGAGTAAACGATTTACCTAATAGTAAGTCATAATAATTCCATCAGGAGAATCGTCTCATTTGCCCTCCAATGAAATGTATTTTTTGCATACTTGCCATGCCTCGAGGTATTAGCCGCGTTATAAAATATTCTACCGCAGAAAAACATAACCTAAAACACTGGTATTCACGAGACGATATCTGGCACTGCGGTGGTACCTACCTAGACGACTCATTGCCGAGTCTAGCGCTTAGTTAAGGAAGATGCTAGGGAGAGGTTAAGGAAGATGATAGGGATGCGCGTTTGAGGTTCTTTTACGCCGGTTTAAATGTGAGGATTTCTATATTATTGTCGGGGCTCATAAATATACTGAAGAGTGACCTTTCCATAATTCCTAAATGTATTATTGTTCAACTATTGTCACTTAAAGTCGGGTGTCTATTTGAATCATCATCACAGCTCATTATACGTCCCCACGAGCCTACCCTTAAAGGGTGTATTATATGAATTAGTCGTCCGCGCGAGCCAAGTGCGGATTGGTCGACTTCATGCACAACCTTTGATTCTCTTCGCAGACGTACGCAGGTTTCCCCACGATGTTGTTGTTATGTTCTATGTTAGTGGTGTTGGTTTCCGCACTTAGTCCGTGCAGTGGACTATTGTGTTTTCCTTCACTGTTAGAGCGTCAGATAAACGTACATATAATTTCGAAAATTCTAAAAAAAATGTACGTGGCAGTATCTGAACCTGCACCCTCCAGATCGGAAGGCAACAGTTTTCACCAATGAGCCACCGACGCTCTCTCTCAATGAAAAATCATTATTGATTTAGGTACGTTTGATAAATTATGTTTATCGTTCGAGAACCATCTACGAAATTTTGTAACATTAAAACTTAATAACTAAATGTTAGTACCTTCAGTAGGTACTAAACATATCTTAAAAGCTTGATTTCAATGCACTTGCATCGCTCCATTATCGGTGTCGGCGCGTCCTATTACTTTGACAGCTGCATGACAGCAAAATGGCAGCCGCCATGAGATCGGTTTGTGCTTTAACTGTCACTCTCGACATGCATATGATTACGAGTGCCTTTGAGTATTTCATCTATACCATCATGATGAATGGATGCCCTCATAGTACTCGTTCGCTTCAACCTATCGCAGTTCACTGCTGCAGATAAGTTTTTTTATGTTATAGGTGTACAGGACGGCTAGGGCGCTCACCTGATGGTAAGTGATACGCCTAGCCATGATAGAGCGGCATTGAAGGATAGCATCAACTGATAGACAGTTACTATCCTCCATCAATGCCGCACTGCGCCCGTCACCCGAGACAACAGATGTTAGATCTCTGAGACCCGGTAATTTCACTAGTTACAGTGCCCTCTTCCCGAAACTAGGTTTTCCCCATTACTGCGCTCCTCCTCCTCCCTAGATATCCCGGTCCTCCGCTTTTATCATCCAGCCTCCACTAGTGAACTTTCGCAAGTCGTCGGTTCACATCGGGCCGGAGGGCGTCGTACAAAATTTAAACTCCTATAAAGTACGTACGTATATTTTTAACCTATTTATTTTCGGATGCTTTTACGCTCTATAAATTCTCATTATTATTATTAATATATTATGAAAACATATTCATAACAATACGTATACAATTTTATAAGTATTCTAACAAATACTTATACAAAATAAAATTGTATAAGTATTAATACTTATATAACTTAGTACATTTTTAAAGTACACTTTATAACAAGGATAGATGTAGGTATACAGATATTGCAAATCTTATACTGGTATCGCTCTATTTATATTATTATATATATACCATCAATCACGACAAAAAGACACTCTACCCAGGCCAATCAGACCTAGCCCGCTATGTTTCGCACAGTGACTAACCTCTTCCAGTTTTTTGGGAAAAGTAGGGGAATAAATAGTACGCGAGACTTACGACAGGGGGGGGGGGTTACCGATATAGAGTAGCCAGACCACCCGCAACAAAACATAATATATAATCACACTTATCACAGAATCGACGACTTTAAAACTAACGTGTATAAAGTTGAAAATTGCATGCCGGTCGTCTGTGTTAGATAGGATACAGACAAGCATCGCTCTGAATCACCGGTCACTTACCCTTGCGACGTTAGAAAATAAATTTTCAGATAATTTTATTATTGTTTGTAAATTTTACGGGCCCATGTCTGGGAGGAATGTGGATTTAGCCCAAAAAATAGTTTGTCATCATCAGTCTGTAGCGTTCCACCGCATCTCCTCATCTCAATCAATTGCTCATTTCCATCAAGACAATGCAATTTGATTTCTAGTTTTTACCGAAATTATGTAATTTCGTATCCTATCTATATATCTACCTATATCCTATGTTCTTGCTTTTATATTTTATGCGCAAGTTTTGTTTGTGCAAGCCGTGGCAGCCTATAATTAAGGCATCGCTTATTCATGTATTCATGTGTATCAAATACTGTAGTTGAATTTGCTAAGTGTATGTTCTTGTTGGTTGTCGAAATAAATAAATCTCCTGCATCTCTTCATCCTAAAATTGGTGTTATTTTGTGAAATTTCATTTGGTTAATTATTATTTACTACTGTCAGTCTGAACTATGATTCTCTTCGTTCATTGGTGAAAAAAAACCATTCAATTTGGTCCAATCTCCCTATAGCTATGCTTGCTGTGCGGCAAGGGTTTGCCACGGTTGTGCCCTGCAGTTCATCTTTATAGGCCAATGATGATAACATCGAAAATGATAAAACAGTAATTTATTTCAATTCTTTTTTTTTATCCTCTATAGGCAGACATTTGACCGCCATCTCACCTGATGGTAAGTGATGATGCGGCCGAGGATGGATCATGCCTGCCTAGAAACAGCCTATTCACTCTTGCCTTGAAGACGGCCAGGTTGTTATGATCGGGGAACACATAAGGAGGCAAAGAGTTCCACTTCTTTGCGGTGCGCATTAAGAACGAAGCACCATAGCGGGCTGTGCGGATGTGTGGAATGTCTACCACGTAAAGGTGGAACGCTCGCCTCCGTCTTGTATCCCGATGGTGAAAAGGGCTGGTGGAATTAACGCGTGTAATTCCATCGCACACTCACCGAAATGTAGCCTGTAAAAAACCGACAGCCGTGCAACTCTACGACGATGCTCGAGGCTTTGCAGCTTAGCGTCAGTCAGAGTAGGGTCGCCAATGAGCCGCTCAGCACGCCTCTCAACCGAATTCAGGCATCTTGTATAAATATTACCTGAAAGCTGGAACCAAACCCACGACCCTTGGCATTTCAGGCATCAGTCTGTCAGTCCTTCCGTTATCACTCGCAACACACCACACCAACACACTTTATTTTCAAGTACTCCGTCTAAAAATAAAATGCTACGCCCCAAATCGGATTTGTGACAATCGTGTGCATGGTGACAGTGAATCACGTGGCGAGCGTGGTATTTATAGCTCAGTTACTAATAGGCGCCGTGACAATAGCCAGCCAAACATATAATGTGCTGACTTTGAGATTCTGGAAATCATCAACAGCTCATACGTAGTCGTCCACGCGGGCCCAGTGCGGACAGGCCGACTTCAAGCACGACCTTTGAAGCTCAAAGTCGTTGTCATCCACGCGGGTCTAGTGCGGATTGGCCGACTTTGGATCTCTGGAGTGCGCAGGTTTCCTCGCGATGTTTTCCTTCACCGTAAAAGGCTCGGATAAACGTATATTATAATTTTGTAAACACTTTACTACGTGGCGGGATTTGAACCTGCACCCATAGATTTAGAATTAGCGCGCTACGCTCCTATATCTATGCCTGCACCCATCAGATCGAAGGGCCACCAATGAGCTACCGACGCTCTTCTTGTCATCATCAGCATCATTTAATTAAGAAAATATCTAGTGTTATCGGTTGAGCACATATGAGGCGAACGCCAGCTTTCCCTGCATTCCGCCTTCTCCTTAACTTTCTGGTATGATTCGACCTTAATCTTCTCATATTTTATCAAATAAATGTCACCATCCATCCGCCATCTAGCCTGAATTAGGCAAGTTGGGTCTACGGGTACCACACCACGGATCATCATCATAACTCGTGCTTATACAATTATGTTTGTAAATACTTACTATACTTACACGATAGAAACTCAAACCAGTACAAACTCACATGTTCATGTTTGTACTGCACGGGAATTGAATCCGGAACCCCTGCTGTAGCAGTCACATTTATACCATTACAAATTATCGTCAAATTAAGTTAACAAATAAGTAAAGAGTCATGCTCTCCAAAAGGAAAAGAGTGGTTAATTGATGGAACTAATTGTTAAGTAAACACCAAACTATGTTTTAGGAGTCAAGTCAGTGTGTCTTGTTACGATAACGGGTTCCGTATATGTCTCCAGTGTTGCCGCTCAATAGTCGACTATCGATATAAATAAAACAATAGTATCGATCGGCCTATCGACACTATCGATAGCTCAGTTTAGTGCGATAGTATTGGTACACTGCAATCATCTATTCAACCTATCGCAGTCCACTGCTGGACATAGGTCTTCTCCATTTTGCGCCAGATATCCCGGTCCTCCGCTTTTCTCATCCAGCCTCCACCAGCGACCTTTCGCAAGTAGTCGGTCCATCGGGCAGGAGGGCGTCCTACGCTACGCTTGCCGAGACGCGGTCTCCACTCCAAAGTCGTCTGCTCCAACGGCCATCGGTTCTGCGACATACGTGACCATCCCACTGCCACTTCAACTTGCTGATCCGGCGGGCTATGTCGGTAACTTTACTAACACTGCAATACTATCGATAGATATTAGTCTAAGTAAAGTAGGAAATCATTTGTTGGAAGAGGCATAAAATTCTTTAATACCACAAACTCTTGCTGAATTGCCCTTTCACCAGATTAAAATAAAGATGAAAAACCCTCATGAAAAAAGGTAACTATACAATAGACGAATATTTATCAGATAAAGATGTGTGGTCTCGCACATAGTGTTCCAGTTACAAAATCTTTGTAATAAATTATTGTAAAGTCAAAAACGAGTAGGTAACTGACAAAACTCTGTAACTAATGATATAAAAAGTGACTATCTAGTTTCTTGCCGGCTCTTCACTTAGGTCCAACTTATTCCGAACCAGTGGCAGACTCATTAAACATATAATAATTAAAACAATTGACTATTCAAAAGTATCTATAACAGATTTATTTGAATAATGTTTTTGTGTTTCTTTGAGCATCATAGCTCAATAATACATAACTATCGATAGTATCCACTTTGTAAATTACTCCAACTATCGATAGTTTTGAAGTATCGATACCTAACCTTATTCACCCAATTATTTTTTTGTAAAGTATGTGATGTGATTGTGGTAACTTTTTAGGTTTTACTAATATTTTCAATAAGTGGAAACTTAACTGGTCTATGTAATATTTGTATGTGAAAGTAATTGTATTTTGAAGTACTGTATGTTTCCTTAAAATAAATAAATAAAAAAATCGTATTGCCACCATCGACAGTATCGATACAATCGATAGTTTTAAATTTTCAAAGCCGATACTATGGAAAGTATCGATAGTATTGCAGGGTATCATCACTATTGCGCTAAACTAAGCTATCGATAGTATCGATAGGCCGATCGATAGAAGAATAGAAGATCTTCTAGAAGATTCAGTTATCTTGGTGGAAAGGTCAAATAAAGTCTTCTTGAATCGCTTGAAAATCAATGCGGCTGAAAAATCTACAATAATGGAGTTTTCTGGAATTGCCAGGACAGAAAATCCATGGTACATTTTTTTTAAATTATAAGTGTACTGGACGGTCTGGACGCTCACCTGATGGTAATACGCCAGACCATGACAGAGCGGCATTAAAGGAGACCAACAACAGATAGACAGTTATTATCCTCCATCAATGCCGCACTGCGTCCGTCACCCGAGACAACAGATGTTAGGTTTCTTATACCCGTAATTCACTAGCTAGTGCCCTCATCCCGAAATACAAAGTGCATATCACTCACGGTGATATCTGGCACTGCGGTGGTACCTACCTAGACGACTCAGTATCGAGTCTACCACCTAGTAATTATATTACCACCTAGCAAACATTAAATTCCCTTTTACCACGGACCCCTGAAAACGGTCAATGCTTGACAAATTTACGACTTAAACGGTTGCGTCACACGAATTGAACCACTTGCATCCGTTTACAGATGCAATCAAATGCGATAGTGCACTTGAACTTGTTTTATGTTCTTGTAGACTTTATGATGCATCCGTGGACATTGGATCGTTTGTGTTTTTATTGGTTTCTATTTGTTTATAGCCGCAGTGACAGTGAGAGCTGTTTGCATTTACTAGTGTAGTAGGCATGACAGTCAACATTGATTTAGTATTACAGGACGTGCATCAACTACTCCTGATTCTAATTTAATGTATGAAGACCCATTTTGGCTACTACCTACAGCAAGGGCCGCGGGTTCGATCCCTGGGCAGTACAAACATAGCAAGCTCGAACGTGTATGTTGTATTTGTCTGGATGTGTGTATAATATGTATGTATTTAGAAAAAAGTGTCTGAAGAAATACCTAAACCTAAAAAACCTTCATGCACGCCTGCGAAGAGATTCGAAGGTTGTGTGTGAAGTCGTCCAATCCGCACTGGGCCCGCGTGGACGACTAAGGCCTAATCACCCTATACGGGTAGGCTCGTGCCCCTCGGTGGGGACGTTTAATGAGCTGATGATGATGAACTTTTAAATAGCGTGCAATTAATATCGACTTAGTTCTTTTTCATATTGAATATGCGATAAGTTATTTAAAGATACTCTATCGATCCCCCATCCGGAACATTATCGAGTATTGACGAATCGTCCGGTCTCGGTCTTCTAATTTTACGATGCTACAACAAAGCGGCGCCATAAATTTTATTCATTAACTAGATACCATTATAACAACAAACCAGTGGCTAAATCATTTACACCTTAAACCGTATTACCATACAGTTTATTTTACGATACGAATTTCCGCCGTCAATCTAAAGAAACCCCGGCGTTGACAGTCCAAATGTATAAATGCATAATGACTTTTCCTGTGTTATTTGTAAGAGGTTTTTGTTCCGATGGTATCAGGTTTTTGTGATTTAGTGTGAGCATAGTAGCCGTAAATATTGCGTAAGAAGCGATATGAATATTGTATAATGCATATTAAGTAAAATGCTAGGCGGGATCAGCAATTAAGCTCGGACTCGAAATCCCATTATAAGCTTCGATAAAAGTGTTATTTTGATTTATTAGTTTGTTAGCAATACAGATAAGCGAAACTTCAGTAATGACGAAGTTTTTAATGAAATAGAAAGCAACAAGAGGTAAGTGATGGTAAACAGATATCTGGTGGCAGGGTCGGATTTGAACTAGGTACCGCATCTGGACACTGAAGAAAATACCGTCCTGCCTAATCACTAATTAATATACTAAAAATACCAAAATTATTATTTTTCACTTTTCAGAATATTGTATAAATAATATATTTTTTATGGATTTTCTAATGAGATTCAAAGAATCTGCAAACAAAATATTTGACTAAAGACATTTTCAGTTTGAGCGTCATTTCCTTGGTAAGATTTCTTTAGGGCTTCGCGGTTGTAATTCGCCGGTGCTTGGGTTAATCCAACTTAATCCATTTGCTCGCGCGCACGATCCTGTCGGTTTTGCTTTGCGTACAAGATGTCTGACATGATCATTAATTGGAATGGTAAATCCGTGCTTTGACTTAACATTCTTCAACAAGCTGTGGAATAATAACTAATAATATTAATACCTGCTCTTGCACTTCAGATAATGTGTGCTTTGAATCAATAATGATTAATTAACGTATTCAATTCATCATCACCATCAGCTCATAAAACGTCCCCATCGAGGGGCACGAGCATACAGAGATTACCCGGAACAAACACACAGACAGACATTTTTTATTTTGGCGTATGTTCCGTATATTGTACGTATTTATTTACATTATGAAAATAATGATTATTTCGATATTACAAACAAAATGTATATTTTATGGAATATCAAGTTGTGGAGACTTAACTGATTTCTGTAATTGTACATTTTTGTTTTTGTATATGAGTGAAACTGTATATATATATATATATATATATATATATATATAATAATAATAATAAAATGTTTATTTCCAGAAAGAAAGTTTGTACATTAAATTAACTTATTCTAATGACCACAGCACTAAGCACAGCTTGAATCGCGGCGGCCGAGGTACTTTTACTAGATTTCAAGTTGTACTTGTGGACACACGTTGACATACATTGAAACAAAATAACATAAAAAGAAAAAGTTTATACAATACAACATTTCGTGCTTTGTATATAACGTTATATTATACGAGCAAAGTAATTGATGCGTATATGTGTATGTGACTGAATGTGTGTGTTATCTGTATGTGTGTTGTGTGTAGGTGAAGTAAAAGGAGCAGGTCTTCAGTGGAGTCGTAGTCAAGGTCAAGAGCCACGACTCCACGAGTCGTTTACTGTGTGAGGTAGCATTCTTAATGTTAATTTTCTGCATACCACATTGTATATTCGTGGCACCGCCACCAATGACTGTCGCCTGGCAAATGCCGATCGAAATTTAGGAATTGGAACATTGTATCTGCGTTTTTTATCATTGTTCATATTCTGGGCTAGAGGTATAATTTGTGCATTGCCGTTGTAGCTTTTAGAATGAACAATTGCCTGACACGCAATACTCTACATCTTTATAAAGCAAGTCAGTAGAAAGATAGATGGTTTACGAAGCATTACCTTGAGAACCATGCGCTGAGCTCTCTCAAGTTCAATCATAAATGTCTTGGCCGCATTGCCCCAAACTTTGATGCAGTATGTAAGATGGATTGACACAGAGTTTTGTAAACCATAAGCAAAATATCTTTGACGCGGAGTTCCTTAGGAGCTTTAAAACGTATGTAATTTTTCTTACTCGGCCAGCTAAATTAGAATATGAATGCTTAAAAAAAACCTATCATCTATAGTAACGCCAAGGTACTTTACTTGTGTTGCTCTACGACCGGAGCATGACAAGAACTTCCGGGGCAGTGAAAATTATGTAATTTCAATGGTTTTAGAGGAGGTGCGTGGCTGTGAAGCTAAGAGTCTTGGAAAGCTAAAAGTATTGAGTTTTCGAAACATTAATGGTTAAAAGATTCTTGTCTAGCCAGCCAATTAAAGCGGCCATGCCAGCTTCAGCTTCTTTGTATGTTATGTCCCAGGTAGGACCCTGAAAAAGTATGACAGTATCATCAGCATAACATATAACTTCTGCGTTGCTCATTTGTAATTGTATTATGTCACTCATATAAACAAGGAATAGTGTTGGGCCGAGTATGCTGCCCTGCGGTACACCGAAATCAATCGGAAGCCTTCCACTAACATCTGCTCCCACACGAATGCATTGAGTTCTTCCTGTAATATAAGTTTGAAACCAATTCAGTGCTACTCCTCTTATTCCCATATGGGATAATTTTCGTAACAGAATTGGTGTTGATACAGTGTCAAAGGCTTTAGCTAGGTCAATAAATACTCCGAGGCTACAATGATTCTGGTCCAGGGCTGCCGTCACTATATTTGAGAGCCTTAACACCGCATCTTCAGTCGACTTTCCTCTTCTAAAACCAAACTGTCCAGTCGGGATCAATTCATGCTTCTCAAGGAAACTAACAAGTCTTTTACTTACAACTTTTTCTAATAATTTCGAGAAAATAGTAAGCAAAGATATAGGCCTATAATTACAAGGGTCTCCCGCGTCACCACTCTTGAAAATAGGAGTAACTATTGATGTTTTCCAGCTCTCGGGGAAGATGCCCGTAGATAGGCTTAAGTTAAATATGTGCGTTAATGGTTTGATTATAACTTCCCTGATTTGTTTGACGAGTGAAGGATCACATCTATCTATTCCAGGAGCACTGTCTGGTTTAAGATCATTGATAAGCCCGCATATTCGTGTTCGTCTGTAGGTGCCATATAAAACGACTCAGATATGTTACTCTTTGGTTTAACCTCTTTTGCTAGTAACGGTTGCGTAGATGACAGTTTTTTTAAGATATTGTCTGCAAGATTTTTTCCAACGTTAGAATAATAGTTGTTACAGTGGTCAAGGGAGGCTACGGAATCTTTTTTATATTTTCAAGTCGGTTGGCAGTTTGCGATTTTTATTAAGGTGACAGATCTCTTTAATGGTATTCCACAGCTTTTTCGGATTATCTTTGCTTTTTGTAAGTACTTCAGCCTCATAGCTAGATTTAAGTTTATGTAATATGTTGTTCAGAAAGTTTCTGTACCTTTTATAAGTTATTTGTATTACTATGTTACCCGGGTTGTTTCTTGCTAGAAGATGAAGGCGGTCTCTATGCTTCTGACATCTTATAAGACCTGGGGTAATCCATGGCTTTAAAATAAATCTGGAGCGACTGGTTATTGTTTGTGTTGTGTTGGCTACTAATGATTTTTCAATCAACCCATCGAATGCTGATGAAGCTTCATTGACATTGTCAGAAGCGAGTACAGGAGCCCAGTCTGTAGACCGAAGTTGTTGAATTACTGCCTCTTTATTAATTTTATCTTGAACACGTTTCTTTTGGGTTTTACATATATAATATATATATATATATATATATATATATATATAAATATATATATATATATATATATAATATATATCCAAAATATATATATATATATATATATATATATATATATATATGGGTCATTTTTGGCATGTAGTTGATGTAAAAAGGAAAAACATTGGCTACTTTTAATGCTTCCCTTCACGTCACTTCCTTTGCCCGTAATACAGCTACACAACAATACAATATTTAAACTTAACTTTGCGTGTGATTTTCAACTAATGAGCACTAGTCCAGTTTTGACCACACACAGTCAACATGAATATATAAATGCACTTCACAATTCACCTTTAATCTACTAGGAATAAGGTCTGGACTGCCAAATATGGAATTTGAGTGCATTAGTTGAGCGGTCTCGAGGCGTTTTGGATCTGTTTGCTAGGCAAACATTCGCTTGTTTGGTAGCGAATAAGTCATGAGAAGTAGCGTGTTGTTTTATGATTCCATCTTTGTATGTGTTTTCTTCTTTTTTGCACTATGTAGTATAAAACAGGATTACTTAACTTTCCGAATACTTTACAATTTATTGTAGAAATAAATAAAAAAAATAGGTTCCCATGTGTTGCGCCATTTCAAAGGTAGGCAGGTCCATCAAACACGAGTTTTAAGCATAGACTAGACTTCATTCAAAATCATTCTCCTACCATCAATTATCATCAGCTCATAAACGTCCCCTCCGAGGGGCACCGTACCTACCTTTTGTATACTGACATATTATTTACATTCATAGTACGGACATATAAGCGATTTCGTTCTCTATTTCTTCAACTTATCGCAGTCCACAGCTGGAGATAGGTTTCCCCCATTTTTCGCTAACTAACCTGGTCCTCGATTTTTTATCCAGTTTGTATAACTAGGTTCTGGGTAGAAGAGTAAAATTTATATCATAACCTTGCTAATACACTCTTGGTAATTCATGGTGCATTATAAAATGAAACTAATCGACTTAAATGTAGTAGCTAAGAATATTGTTTAAACGCTACTCTCTTATGACTTAATCCATGATCTCAACCAACAACTCTGGTATGCAGTAAACAAGCATTATATACACGACACCCGAAATGGTATTGTGTATTATTTGTGTATGATTGAGCCTGACCGAGTTCTTCGTGGGAACTAGAAAGGGTAAGATAATGTCTAACAATCTATTTTGCTTCTTTTTGGCTGTATTACTCCCTAAAACAAGGACAGTCGATTTAAGACGTATCGCTGGCTGCCCTTACCGTTGTATAAACAATGATGTAAAAAGTATAGATGCGTGATATGCTCACAAAACAATCGAAAAGTGTTCCAAATGCAGTGACAGCACACATACACATATTTCGAATGAGCGTACATTACCTAAACAAAGAGCTTACAACTGTATTTCTTCGGCGGTTCGTTTTTGAGGTACGGATGGCGTATCTACCTTTATATACAGAATATCATTGTGTATAAAGAGATATCTTTACCACCTACTGTGATATCATTGCTTGTCAATACGAGTATAATGCAATTGATAGTGAAAATGCATCATTAAATTAACACGTATGGGGAGATTGGGCCGTAACACATGACGCGGGCCCAAGGCGGATTGGTGGGTGTCAACAGTGGTTCTGCTCCTCTCGGAACCTCGACCCCCAAGACATAAATTGTCCACTTAAGTCGGGATAAACAGTTTAACATACCTTCTAAACTATGGAGAGACAATTGCGCAAATCCGCAGCTATCGGCTTAATTTGCTCGACCATCAATGCTATCGGGGTCTATGTAATTGTTTCTAAGGTGTGCTTCAAGTTATTATTCGAATCACGAAGAATTAACATTGCAAAGTATTACGCCATAAGAAGTGTAATTGTAAACAAGCTTGTAAAGTAAGGACGCTGTTTGACACCGGCCGTCGACGTTTCGTCCAGTCGCTCGCGTCGGGAACCGGTCTCTCCCCGGGGACTATTTCGGAAACGTTCGACTCTTTGAGGGTCGCTTGTTCAGATTTTTCATGCGATAAGCAATTTTAATTTCAGACTTTGGAAGACACGTAACTATATATTATACAAAATACAATATTCCACATGCCCATGTTTCTATTATAGACTTATAAAAAATACGGACGGCGTCTCGCTTACAATAAAAGTGCGTTGAAATTCGGCCAGATTTTGTTTAGTAAACAAAACATTAAGACATTTGACTTAAAAGTAACTAGGGGCGGTCTGCTAAGGCTCCTGATGACTGTCTACATGCAGTGGATTAGCGTGGTTGTTTACATTTTAAACCCATTTCAGCCACAAAAAGACCAAACGAAGCAGTGTAGGCAGTACATAGTAGTATATCTAGGCAGACAATCGTAGCCTGCCTTAGTTCAGCAATGTCCTATACGGTTGATTTTTATGTACTCATCCTACGGTCTGACTTAGTTTTCCTATTATCCAATCCGAAACTCACGAGAGAAGTGTGACTGATCTGACAACGATCAAGGCAGATAAGCACTACCTCGATACATCGCTCGATAATCGACCATCAACAGCGTCTCAGAATCGCACCCCCGGCCCAATTACCCGCGCGTTCCCCCAGCACTAATTGGCTGAGGACTTCACGTTTTCCATCATCGACACGAGTGTGTAATCTCCACACATCTCAGCAGGCGCTGCGCGGGTTCTCGACACGCTGGGACACGACACAGCTAGATGGAGTCTGTGAAATTGTTGTCATTATTGTATGATGACATAATATGTTATACTTAACCCTGCTTTGTTGCTTATGAAGATTTAAGTTTTATATGAATTGTTTTGTTAGTGGTGAAGCTACTAAGGGGTTTGATGATAGAAAAGATGGATTGAACGCTTTGCAAGATACTTCTTTTCTCGCTTGAGAAAAGAAGTGTCTCAGGACCTAAAAGAGCGTCGGTGGCTCTGTAGTGTGGACTGTTGCCATCCGATCTAGCAAGAGATAGGTAATACTAATATTATAAAGAAAAACGGCTATCGGACATCTTGGCTTTACACATAGGCTATATATTACTGAGGGAAAATATTTTATGCAGTACGTATGAGATTAAAGCAGACGATCTCTTATTGTATTGTACTCCTTAGATTTTCAAATTATCTTAACAAACTGTTGGTGTTGCGGTATTTTCCGATTTTGTGTGGTACAAAATCGATATGTCAGTCGGAAGATCGCTCTCGGGGGCTGCGCACGCGCATAATCGTTACTATACGTATGCAGTAATGGGCGGGCGATACCATCTGATTGTTATCTGGTCACCGACCAGTTATGCTGACAGACACCGCCAGTTTACGACCCTAGCGAACGATACTTAAGCCACGTTAACTTAGAATTAACTTATAGGTAACTATTATTTTAAAAATAAATAGTTGTGTGGCAAGCCTTTTATACCGTGTTTAAACTGAATATAGTATTAGGTCGTATTATGCCACATTTACTTTTTTTCATCATCAGCTCATTAAACGTCCCCACCGAGGGGCACGAGCCTACCCGTATAGGGTGATTAGGCCTTAGTCGTCCACGCGGGCCCTGTGCGGATTGGACGACTTCACACGGAACCTTCGAATCTCTTCGCAGGCGTGCATGAAGGTTTCCTCACGATGTTTTCCTTCACCGTAAGAGCGTTGGATAACGTACATATATTTTCGAAAATTCGAAAACACATTGGTACGTGTCGGATTTGAACCTCAGCCCTCCCGGCAGAAAGGCGACAGTCCGCTCCATTGCGCCACCGACGCTCTTAGTTTTTCTTAGTTTTTTTAGTAATATTTTTTTTTACAAAAAAATACCGACTTCAATCTACAAAACAGAAAGTGAATTTAGGTAGAAATGTTAGATAATTCTTTCATAATTTTGAAGTGGGTAGTAAAACTAGAACTCTGTATGGATTTATCTTTCTAACCTATTTACCTATATTATAAAGTTACCTGTATAATAAATTGTTTAGCACCTATACGAGTAAGATATAAAAATACAAGTACATTCGATCGAATTGAGTAACCTTCTTCTTTCTGAAGTCGGCTTAAATAAACAATTTATTTCAGGCCAAACCCATAACGGTAGTAACAAAGGTCTTAACCTTAGTTGAGAATGACATGTCTCCAAAACTATGACTTGGAAGTCAAAGCCTCACCAAGTACATCTTACTATTGCCTGCAAAAGCATTGCCTAGTTATTGCTGAAGACCTTATAAATCTGTGGACTTAATGAGGTGGACAGTGCGTTTTTTGTATTATGGACTGCTCTTGAACTCAGACTATGCTATTGGAGATGTGATTTAAGATGTATCGAGCTAGCCCAAAACAAGCCTATTCTATTTTACTGCGTGGTAGACTCGATACTGAGTCGTCTAGGTAGGTACCACCGCAGTGCCAGATATCGCCCCGTGGAACAGGAGTGTTATGCTCTTTTGTGTTTCGGGATGAGGGCACTGTAGCTAGTGAAATTACGGGGTTTCAGAGACTTAACATCTGTTACTGAAAATTTAAATCTTAACCGATTCTGTGTTTTATTTATTATCAAACATGGCCATAAACCCCTCAAAAATACGTAAGAAAAATGACTTTGGGATCAAAAACGGCTATCGACTGGAAAATAACTGATTTATTTCGACTACCAAAATTCAGATCAACCCTACATTGCCGCCTTTGATTATTTACGACACAAATATCAGTTGTTGGTCTCCTACAATGCCGCTGTGACAAGGTTAGGCGTATCACTTATCATCAGGTGAGCGTCCTGAACTCCTGTCTGTCCTGTACCTGTCTAACTTATAACATAAAAAGATAAAATTAAAAAATTCGAACACAACAAGATTTCCATTTGATTGTTTATATAATTTTTAAAGCAATTATTTCAAACAATTATTCCGACATAAATATTCAAATTAGATACAAACAAACCGACAGAAGGTATTTTTAATATACCGATCGGCTTCATTGTGATGCGATAACACAGTTGGATTCCTGCATATTATTATATAATAATCAAAACGAAATGTTCTCTGAAATAATTTGAATAATTGTATTTTATAATCATTTGTATTATAATAACTGGATCTGTAAGTTTGATAAGTCGAGGTCTCAGAAAGCTAAAAAGATTGTTGGCATATAACTTTAATTACGGTTAAATTATTTAGTTTTTATTGAGTAGTAAAGTTACCTGCCAAAACGGCAAGTTGAAGTAGCAGTGGGCTGGTCACGTATGTCGCAGAACCGATGGCCGTTGGAGCAGACGAGTTCTGGAGTAGTGGCGACAGCGTCTTACAAGTGTAGCATAGGACGCCCTCCGGCCTGATGGACGGACAACTTACAAAAGGTCGCTGGTAGAGGCTTGATGAGAAAAGCATAGGACCGGGATATCTGGCGCAAAATGGGGAAGACCTATGTCCAGCAATGGACTGTGATAGGTTGAAGAGAGAGTAGTTATACACAACAGCAATAATGTTCATTACTATTATTGCAAGAATTTAAAAAGCATGGCAATGAACTTCAAATAAAATATTACCTATAAAAATGTATTTTAATAGCGTTCATCGCTGTAAAAAAAGATTACACCGAAATAATATGAGTGTAGTAAAATAAACCTCACACGTTTACCTGAATCGATAACGTGTCCAAATTATGGCCCCCGTGAGCTTAAACAACAGGGTAAGGATGGGGTCGACAAATATCGATATTTTAATATAGTTAGCGTGTCTTTTAAAACAGTAAATCAGTTTTCAAAAGAGATGTTTATTCCATCACAATTTACAAAAGAACCCATCAAATGACTGCTGGCAATCAGTATTTATAGTACACTTTAAGCAGAATTCTACATTAAAACCGTACTAAATAATCAACAAGTTATTCATAAAGGCGCCACTACGCCATTTTCGTTGAATAAATGATATATTTATATAAAACATTTTAATACAAACAAGCCTTTGACAACTTAGTTTGAAAATATACCGGAAGTTTGTTACTAAATGAAAGCCACCCAATAACTTTCGTCTACAAATCAATGATAATCAAGTAATAAAAAATAATAATAATAAATGATGGCGACACTATTTAATGTCAATATTAGAACATATTTACGTAAATACACTAGGAAACATATGCTTTCAAATATTTGTGACAAAAATAGGTATTCTTGGCATGCATCATTTTTTTAACTGCCTCCGAGTCCACACTCGTGGTCACAGCGTTTCGCTGCGTGACCAGTTCGTGGGTTCAAACCCAGCAGGGTATCATCACTTTGTGTAATTTTTCTCAGTTAGGTTAGAACAGAGCAAGCCTGACATGATTGTCAGAAAAAAGATGATGAAGCTATCGATACCTATGTGATGTAATGGTTAAGACGTCGGCTACTACACCAAAGCTTCCGGGTTCGATCCCCGGGCAGTATAAACATTTGTGTGCATGAACATTTCGGTTGTCTCTCATGTCTGTTTGTATTGATCTGGGTGCTTCTAATTATAATATGTATTTACAAAAAAGTGTATAAGTATGTTTTTCAGTTGTTTACACCTCATACTACAGGCTTCATGCTTAACTTGGAACTAGATGGCGCTGTGTGACTGTCAGTGAGATAATGATATTGTGTATTTATTTGTATAACATATTAATATACATTTTGTACCCAGTCACAAGTCTTTGATCTTAGGCGTTAATATTCCTCCACCTATTCGTAACTCCCAAACCATTGGTTCATTTAAAATTAATTTTAAAATGCATCTGCGTAATTTACAACGTCTCCTGTAAAATGTTAAGTAGGGGGCCTGGTGACCTGTCTTTGAACCTACATAGGCACCAGTCTCCCACGAATGGCTTTCAAAGGTTTATTTTTGTTAATTTTAAGGATTTTTGTAATTTGTGTTTCTTTTGTAAATTTAATTATTTTATTTATTATTAAAATCTTATATATATGTATGTATGTATGTACATATATGCATGTGTGTATATATAGCTTGCTGTTTTAATATTAATTGTGTGTGCCAATGCTGTTTTAGTATAAGTATATGTATCTACAATAAATGTATCTAGTGTGTTTTCATATTATTATTCTTATGTGTATGTTGTGTTCATTATTATATTTACATGTGCTGATTGAGTTTTGAGTGAGATATATACCCTATTACTAAACTTATAATATATGTATTTTGTAAAGTGCGTGTATGTAGTAGTTTCTCTTTGAAGGTAGCCACGGAAGACCAGTGTCATGGTGTCTTCATCACCATGGCTATTGCTGAGTGGTATACCTGTTCTGTGTCTTTAGATTTAAGTTTTTATATTTAAGGTAATATTGTGTACTGTCACAGAATAAATATTTCATTCTTTCTTTCTTTATTAATTTATTCAGTGACCTGCAATTACATTCGTCATACTTTACTTAACAACAAAAATATCGATATATTGAACCCATGTTAAACACAACACTACACTACCATTAGCCCCCGGCTCCTGTCGACAGGTTACATCTCATTTGCCGTCACCTGTAATCATCCTACCGCCCAGTGATCCTTACCTTTTGATTAACATTGCCTACCATGAAATAATGCAAGCTTGTTAGATACAAACATATATATATAAATTTGCAGGAGAAGAAAACATGTTTATAAATTATACCATATTACATATTATATACGCTCTATACGTAGGGACGTATAGAGCGTAGTCGGTGACTGAATCCCGTCTCGTACCAACGTACGTACATATTATACATAGAAAACACCCAGACCATTACAAACAGACATGTTCATGCACACAAATGTTTGTACTGCTCGGGGATCGAACCCGGAACCATTTGTATGGTAGTCGACGTCTCAACCGCTACACCAAATGGGTCGTCAAATATACGATTTTATACTCGCCATCATTCAGTATAATTAACCTCTTTTAAAACGTTTTACATGTTTGTAACAAGTGAAAAAAAACCCATGAGAAAACACTCAAACAGCTTCCTCACCCTAAGTGAAATGTGATTGTGGCTTTTATCGCGAGCTCTGGAGCCGACGACAGACGGACATACAGACGGCTTTATTTTTATTACGTATTTATCTAATATGTTCACATGAACACCCAGCTGGTAATTTTGTGTTTATGTGCATTGAAATTCAACAATATGATATGCCGGAACAAAATATGTTGTGCCGGAACAAAATATGTTGTGCCAGAAGGCCTGGTGGATCCTTATAAGCGGATGATGAAGTCAACATATCTTTTTTTATATCATCAGCTCATTAAACGTCCTCACCGAGGGATGCGAGCCTATCCGCAAAGGGTATATATAGGCCTTAATCATCCCTGCGGGCTCAGTGTGAATTGGCCGAGTTCACGCACAACCTTTGAATCTCTTCGCAGGCGTGTGCAGGTTTCTTCACGATGTTTCGATATTTAAACATTCAGGTTCAATAGGCAATTTTATTTTAAATTAATGCAGCTCATTAATTTAAAAAAAACATGTTTTTTTTTCAACAAACCACCATAGCATTCCAATTGATCGTTTTAAAATTCAACAATATGACAATAAAGAAACTTCCTATAAACCAACGCATTAACAACCTGATGATATCAAGAAACCGTTCAAACCAAGCTAATTACGGTCTTCATACACGGGCTCCAATTCTACTAATGTTCTTGTCAGTACCACACTTTTACGACACTACACCATCCAACTGTAAGTTTGGTATTCTGGTAGGTATAACTAATTTTAATTGTTTAAAATGGTAATTTTAAGTAAAATGAATTGTCCAATGTGTTACTAATAAAAATCTGTCATAAAACAGAATGAATGAATGCAACATTTTACTAATGATATACAATAGAAATTATATAAGCGCATTTAAAATTGTTGGAATTGGGACCCAGATGGTTACAGAAAAACCTGAGGTCTTCGACTCTGGTCTTATCTTTATGGCACTGTACCGTCTTTAAAAGGAGACGCCGCGTATGGGCCCGTTTATAGACGTTTACGGCCTATTAGTTGTCAATTAAAGTTAAAATATACCTTATGATGTATTGCTGGTAGGGCTTTTACCGTTGTGATGAGTGTTTTTAACCTTTAACATGATATGAACGAATATGGTTTGGATATGGTTTATAAGGTATTCGATTGGTGACGTACGATGGACCGACGACTGCGAAAGGTCGCTGGTGAGACTGGATGAGAAAAGCGGAGACCGGGATGCGCAAAATGGGGGAACCTATGTCCATCAATGGACTGCGATAGGTTGGAGAGCGCGAGAGAGAGACGTTCATTTTCATGTAATTTTATGCAACTAACATAACCTTATATTATACTTCTGAACGCTTTTTGGCATCACACTTCTCATCGATTTCTGATCTTTCTAGCTTTTTATTATTTAAGGGTTCGCCAGTACCTACCTATATTTAACTGAGAAACAACATCATGCACCAATTACAGGCATACACAGCATTCTCTAGAAATGAAGAGCAAGAAGAAGAAAACAAGAAGTATTAATATTACAAAAGAAAAAAAATAAACTATTGAAACTTAAGTCTGTCAGCTGGTAAGCTTAGCAGTTCTCCGTTGAATCTTAGGTACTAGACGTTTCTATTAGACGTTACAATTTTGGGAAAACTTCAGATAGAAACTGAATTGTCTTGATAGATTTGGTAACTTTGTTAAAAAAACAGGGTTCCTGGATGCTGTTGCTAAATACATTATTTTTTTTTTATATCAACACTGACTGCGCCTTTCTGAATTACGGCCCGTTAACCCCTTGTGTAGAAAGGCCTGGGCCCTGAAATAGGCTAGTTCATTGCTTATTTGATAGGCAATAGTGGCCACAAACTATGAGCTGTTTTCTAGGTTGACAACTTATTCATTAAAAAAATATATATTACCTGTCTTTTTTTCAGAAGTACCAACATTAAAAAAATATCCAAGAAGCGACTCCATATATTTATAAGCTTTAAACGTGCCAACAGCATGTAAGGCTCCGAAAGCTGTGACGCTACACCTCGTTACCGCGGCCATATTGGGAGTCGGCGCCATTGTCGTGGATGACGTCACGTGATTATAGCAAAAAAAAAACTGCGATAGCCCAACAGATTTCAATATCCTAATAAGGTTATAGGAATAAATACGCGTATTGCGTTGCTAGTAAGGCAGGAGCGCGATGGTAGAATAATTAATAATCACGTACACCATTTCCAAATGTCAAAAGAGAAGACACAAAAACAAAATGCAACGTCAACTCTCTTATTCGAACTTCTAAACTTTTGTTTTAATCAGAGGTTATTTATTTATCAAGAATGATAATTGCGGCATCAATCATCATCAAGCTTATCGAAACGTAATGAAATCCAATAATATTTTAGGAAATACCTAATTGTGAAAATTCAATTTAAAACCAGCCGGATTTTTTTTTATTTGGGTAAAAAACCAATGTAGAACAATATTTTCTTACAAATAACATGAAAAAAGTGCTATTTCTACACCAGCATCATTTACCACAGATTAATGGATTTGGAGTCTGTCAACTGAGAAGGTTCCGGGAAGCAACTGGCTTTATCTATTTTCAATAATTACTTGTATACAGAACAGCTTCCAGTAGTTAATTATCAAATTATGGAACAATACACCAATCAGTAAAGACGTCATGTGAAAACCACAGATTTCCCAATACAGGAGATGGGGCAAGCCGCGTTTAAAGTGCGACAACTGTAAGCTCAACGAGCATACACTGGCTACCAGTTTACGCTCTATTAGACAAGTCAAGACGCACGAATATTAGAAGAAATTACCGTTTTTTTCCAAAATGCCATCCTGTGCAATTGTAACATGCCATCATCGCAATGAATCAGTAAATTTACCAAGAAATATAATAACTTTTCACAGGTAAGAACCGAAAAGAAATTGCGACACTGGGACTGCCTATAAACTTGGCGGCTTGTCCAGTCTAATGTATATTCTGATGTCTGTGGTCAAAATACAATGCACGTCTCCTTAGTAATTGGTCGTCGCCATTTTAAAACGAAGCCATATTAATCTGTGACACAGCAACAAAAGTTACTCTGTCGTAGGTCGACAATGAATAGAACTCTTAATTCATGTTCAGGTATTTTAAAATCTCTTTTGGGCCCAAATCCAATGATATTAGTAAAGGTAGATACGCCACGCGTGTCTCAAAAACGAACCGTCAAAGAGAATACAGTAGGCTCTTTGTTTAGGTAAATATACGCTCATTCGAAATATGTGTATGTGTGCTGTCGGTGCATTCGGAACACTTTTCAGTTGTATTGTGGCATTTCACGGATCTATACTTTTACACCATTGCCCCAATTTAACTTTAAAATGCGCTGATAGCAGCATCCCAAGAGGGAGAAGAGGTACAATCTGTTATAGGCACAGACAGCTATATCCAACTGCCAAGCAAGGAGATCAAGACAAGATCCCCATAATCATCATAGCTTATAACGGCCCACTGCAGGACAGTCGGACAGTCAGGAAAATCGGGTTGTAACCCACCACGCGGGCTTAATGATGATTGGTGGGTGTTAATGACTACCATAGATTTCCCAATACAGGAGATGGGGCAAGCCGCGTTTTTAAGTGCGAACAAATGTAAGCTCACGAGCTACACTGGCTGCAGTTTACGCTCTGTGAGACGCACGAATATTAGAAAATTACCGTTTTTTTCCAAATGCCATCCTGTGCAATTGTAAACATGCCATCATCGCAATGAATCAGTTAAATTTACCAAGAAATACAATAACTTTTTACAGATAGAAAACAGAAAGAAATTGCGACACTGGGACTGCCTATAAACTTGCCGGCTTGTCCAGTCTAATTGTATATTCGGATGTCTGTGATGACTACCATCCTAAGATTGTTGCCGGGACCGACGACTTTACGTGCAAAACGAAGCACGGAGTCGTCTTTCTTTTCGGACAATCAGGTGATTCAGTTTGCAATCATCATCATCATCATCAGCTCATTGAACGTCACCAAGGCAAGGAGCCTACCCGTATAGGGTGGTTAGCCTTAGTCGACCACGCAGCCCAGTGCGGATTGGACGACTTCAACACAACCTTCGAATCTCTTCGCAGCGTGCATGAAGGTTTCCTCACGATGTTTTCCTTCACGTAAGAGCGTCGATAAACTAATAATTTTCGAAAATTCGAAAACACATTGGTACGTGTCGGGATTTGAACCTCAGCCCTCCCGGCAGGAAGGCAACAGTCTACACCATTGCGCCACCGACGCTCTCAGTTTGCAATACCTTAACCAAACTAGGGAAATAGCTCAAAATGATGTTTGCCTAAGGGATGCGAACCTACTATCTTCGGGCCACGCGGCTTAACGCTGTGCTAACTAGACCACGAAGGCCTTTTTTATGTTACAGAGTGTACAGGACGGTCAAGACGCTCATCTGATGGTAAGTGATACGCTCGATCATGATGACAAAACGGCATTGAAGGAGACCAACAACTGAAACACATTGTTGTACGATCAGTTGGACGACCCATTTGGTGTTGCGGTAGAGAGTTCGGCTGCAACACCAGGGGTTCCGGGTTCGATCCCCGGGCAGTACAATTATTTGTGTGCATAAACATGTCTGTTTGTAGTAGTCTGGGTGTTTTCTGTGTTTAATATCATACGTATTTTACAAAAAAAATGTTCATCCTTTGTTTAGTACCCATTATACAGACTTCAACTTGGGGCTAGATGACGCTGTGTAAATGTCAATGGATATTTATTTTTTATTCTCCATCAATGCTACACTGCGACCGTCACCCGAGACAGTAGTTGTTAGGTCTCTTTTACCCGGTAATTTCACTAGCTAGTGCCCTCATCCCGAAACACTAAAGTGCATAACACTCCTGTTTCACGGGACGATATCTGGCACTGCGGTGGTACCACAGACATCCGAATATACAATTAGACTGGACAAGCCGCCAAGTTTATAGGCAGTCCCAGTGTCGCAATTTCTTTTCGGTTCTTACCTGTGAAAAGTTATTATATTTCTTAGAAAAATTTACTGATTCCTTGCGATGATGGCATGTTACAATTGCACAGGATGGCATTTTGGGAAAAAACGGTAATTCTTCTAATGTTCGTGCATCCTGACTCGTCTCACAGAGCGTAAACTGGCAGCAAGTGTATGCTCGTTGAGCTTACATTTGTCGCACTTAAAAACGCGGCTTGCCCCATCTCCTGTATTGGGAAATCTGTGGGTGGTACCTATGTAGACGACTCAGTACCGAGTCTACCACATAGTAAACAACACAACTGGAATGAAAACTGTATTTTCACACGAGTGCTCGGTCTGTAGACAGCCTCGGTACTTTGTTATTAATTTGTGGACGCGCGTCCAGCCGCCGGTAGGGGGCGTCGTAATTCTTTATTATGCTATTGGTTTGGTACTTAGGAGAAGTTAGGGTTGACTACTTGGAAATATTAGGATTAAGCAATTACGTAAAACATTTTAGTGATGTATCTTGTAAATATCTTATTATGTGCCCATACCTATACATAAATATACAGCACTAAGTACGTAAGGTACATTCTATTTTTAGTGTACAGGACGTATATACAGGGTGTTTAGAGCATGGACCGACAGAAATTTTTGAGGGGTACAATACAAGGACAAGTCATCTTGGGATATTGCAACAACAAATAAAAGGTAATGATTAAAAGACATGAATTTGCCTTTAAATCATCAAAATTGGTATTTGAAAAAATAATAAATAAGTCATATATTAACAATATTAAATTATAATATTTAATTCGTAAGAGAACTAAAGTTACCGACGTAGCCCGCCGGATCAGCAAGTTGAAGTGGCAGTGGGCTGGTCACGTATGTCGCAGAACCGATGGCCGTTGGAGCAGACGAGTTCTGCAAAGGCAAGCGTAGCGTAGGACGCCCTCCGGCCCGATGGACCGACGACTTGCGAAAGGTCGCTGGTGGAAGCTGGATGAGAAAGGCGGAGGACCGGGATGTCTGGCGCAAAATGGGGGAGACCTATGTCCAGCATTGGACTGCAATAGGTTGAAGACAGATATTAACAACCGCGAAACTTCAGGCATTGCGTCTAGCGGGGAAAAGTAGCGTAAGACAAGCTGATAAGTACATGCGCCAAACACTCTGTATACCGAAACTTAACCAATACAATAAAAAAATACCCACTGACAATCACACAGCCCCATCTCGCCCCAAACTGGACATTAGTCTGTAGTATGGATACTAAACAACGAATAAACATACTTATATCCTTTTTTTGTAAATACATACATAAAACTTGACTTTGACTTTGAAAAACATAGATAACACCCAGACTACAAACCGGAGAAAGAATCCGGAACCCTTTGTGTAATAGCCGAAGGCTCATCCATTACACTACTTAGAACTCTAATAGCATATCTAAGGGCCTCGTAATCTGGTATCGACAGGTATCTTTTATGACAAAAGACTTAGTTAGAATAGGCAACCCTAACTTAATTGACGGAACAACGCGTGGGAAAAGAAAAAGAAAAACTGTGACCAGGAGTTTGCTCTTTATTTATGGTGATAATTATATTAAGAAGTGTTAATTTCCCTTCCGGTGTCTTTAACCGAAAACGTTATCAGGGAATCTTGGGCTTCGTTAGTGGTTCGAGAGAACAATTACTATAATCTTTTATGTCATTATTAAGTGGCTTACTTTAAAGCTATCGACTTACGTAAAACTTGAGTAAACTTTTTGATCAATAGTTAACTAAGATTTATTTGAAACAAGCAAAGGTTTAGTCCCTATTTCCCACACTATAATATATCACTGTTATCTATTTAGTTCTTAAAGTCACTCCAGGGCCAACGATTTCATTTTTAACTCAGACTAATATGCGAGTAATTAAACGACTTTTATTCGGTCCATTTACAATATTTTGTTTTTGCAATTATTTGCTTAATGGAAAGACCGAGTTCAAAACTCGTATCGATGTAGCCAGCCAGATAATCGCAATAGGGAAGATGCACAAATTTTATTTTTGTGTTTATTTTAAAGAACTACATTTGTAATAGACCACAAGTATATTTAAAAATCAAAAAACTATCATTTTCTGCATAAAAATGCGGTTTGAAATTGTCAATTTCAAATTTCGCGCCAAAACGGGCTGGCGTGACGTTTGACGTCAGATATGTGAATGTACCTTCTTTTCTTCAAGGACCATTCTTTTGCAATTTTTTCTCGTTTGTCGAGACCTAATTTATAAGAATTTTAAATAACTGATAATGTATGGATTTAATCAATTGATACTCCGGAAAAAAAGCCGTGTTGACCATGCTTTGTGCTAATGTGATTATCTAATAACAATCATATTGTTTTTGACTGACACAAAACCAGGAAAAAAGAGATTTCAAGCTGTGATGAAGAATGAATTATTCATCAAACTATTTTTCGATGCAGTGAAGACGACTATGATGTTAGAATACTTGTTATATAGTACTTGTTATTCTATCTTCTTGTATGAAAAACAAACATATTTACCTACCTAATACAAATACAATAACAAAGTTGTCTATAACTTTTTATTGTAAAGATAAGGAATCATGTTAAAAAGTTTAAAAACTTTGTGAATAGAGATGCTCATACCCCATATTTTTGAATGCTAAAACAGAATAATGCATTTGACACCTGAATCAGCAATAATAAAAAAAATTGTCTTGTAAGCATTGAAAATACACCAAGTTTAATATTGATTTATTATATTACAGTCACAAAAACATACAAACTTACACAATTATGATATTTTTTTGGATAATATTTTTTATTCAATATTTTTTTTTATTTAGAAACTTAGAAACTTAACAAAGTACAATATTATTTGGTGTGTACGGTAATGGCTGCATTAATTTTACAACTGTGTCACAGCCATTAGCGCCCACCTCCGGATAATCAGAGGCATAGGCGTTTCCAGAGAAACTAATGTCAGTCAGCAGATGGCTGACTGGACAACAAAGTACAATCAATTTCCTTATAGTAATAATAATAAAATAAAAATGCAAAACAATTAATCAGCAAAAATAACATATTTTTGTGATGTACCTGTGTGTGTGTGTGTGTGTGTGTGAGAGTATGTGTGTGTGTGTGTGTGTGTGTGTGTGTGTGTGTGTGTGTGTGTGTGTGTGTGTGTGTGTGTGTGTGTGTGTGTGTGTGTGTGTGTGTGTGTGTGTGTGTGTGTGTGTGTGTGTGTGTGTGTTTGAATGTGTGTGTGTGTAGTGTATGAGTGTCTTGTATGTGTGTATCGAGTGTGTATGTATCGTGTGTGGAAGAAACTAAAAGTGAATTTGTTTGTGATAAACGAGCCAAAGTTACATAAACATATAAAATTTTCATGAGAAAGCAACATTTACCCACTAGCACGTGCTTAGGAAGTTCTCAGTTTCCAAATATGATTGTTTTCGCAACCAGTTTCTAATACATATTTTACATTCTCGCAGGGTAAGTGGATACAAATTCAATAGTTTGTTTACTTTATTGTAAATACGAGGTGCAAAATAATAAAAGTGACGAGAGGCTACAGTCAGTCGACAACGTTCAGGTTTACAGATCAGATCAGATCTACGTTTATTTCTTACAAGCTCGACGTCATAAGGTAATTGGCGTGCTGGCGTAATAGGGTTTGTATTATGAAGATTTGCCGGACCGTTAGCAGTTCCGTATACTCATATAACTGTGAGGTAGGGTAAAGGATAGGCTTGCAACACATGACCTTGAGAATGGCTCTTTGTGCTCTCTCCAGTCTCTAAATATCATTTTTTTTTCTCCAGATATAAATATCATTTTTTTAAAACAAAGGAAATTATTAAGTGTAATTGCCAAGGATGAGGACTGCACAGGGCAGTTCCATGTAGAAATCCTTAAGGCAGCGTTTTCCAAGCAGTTTCTGCTCACACTGTGATGAGTTAAAATATAACTTTTTCTTTTTGTTCACTACTTTAACTTTCATGTTTGGTGATGAAAAACAATTATTTCTAGATTATCAGTAGACATTATGCTTCAATATTTTAATAAAGTACCGTAAAAAGTCTATATTTCGCATCAGGCTTATTGCGGTTTGTAAAACTCATTTCCGACAAAAATAAATTACAACCATGTCAACATTAACTTTGGTAGTTTCCTGGAGATTGCCTTTACAGTCCTAAATTTCATTTGTATTCGAAAAATGCCGATTTTGTCGTTTTAATGTTCACTTTATACAAAACCTTTAACGTTAAAATAATATGTCATACATAGATGACGTAAATGACAGTGATTGGTGTTTAAATTTACGTTCCGTTTCAAGTAATTTCAATTCGTAATTATTTTAAAAAAACAGCGTAAATCAAAATATAAACCTTGCGGTGTCCCTTCTTTTATGTTATTTTAACATTTTAATATCAAAATATTCATTTATATTACATTTGCATGTTCCTTATTTAATTTTCGAACATTAGTTTAAATATCGAACATTTATTTTTACAATTTTACAAGACAATAACAATTCGTATTTCGAACACTTTTTTTAACAAAATGTAAAAGGCAAAGGCGTTTACAATACAGCCGCGGGCCTTACCTGGCATCGGCCGCGCGTACTAAAACGGCCCTAAACTGGCACTTCATTAACTATTTATGGCCGCCTTTGACCGCCGCCGCGCTTCCTTGAAACTGTGACAAGAATCCTTCTTACTGAGCATTGATAGAGAATAAACTACTTAAATGTTTGTGAAATTCAAATGTCTGTGTTAAATAGTCACGCGACGGAGGAAGGTTCTTGCCCTATTTGTAAGCTGTCTCAACGCTCATATATTTTAATAAAATTTAAATCAAATTGTATTTGTTGTAATCTGCTACACTGGCCCAGTGACAGAAACCTAATCTGGTAGAGTAATTAGGTCCAAAATTCTTGAAGTTTAAAGGACCTTCTTTTTGAAATCGGTTACAAAAGGTAGAAATTTATTAATATCCTGGAGTTGCCAGTATCTTTGACTAATAAACTCCGTAGCTCCGTAAAATATATAAATATTGACCAATATTCACACAATGCTATTTAGCATTAATTTAAGAAAGAAAGAAAGAATAAATTCTTACCTCATACTTACCTTCTTACTTGTATCCAAAGTAAGTAGAATTATGGTCAGCTCAGTGGTTAATTCAATCTATTACTTGTCTATTCTAATATTATAAAGCTGAAGAGTTTGTTTGTTTGTTTAAACGCGCTAATCTCAAGAATTTGATCCGATTAGAAATTTTCTTTGTGTCAGTTCATTTTTATATATCATCACGCCAAGAATAATAAAAGGAGCAGTGCAATAAAGAATATTTCAAAATCGGGGAATTTTTTCCTACTGAGAGCTTTCGCTGCGTGCGTCAGTTTCGCAAAAGTTATTGAACAAAGCGTTCCGAATGCAGTGACAGCAAACATACACATATTTCGAATTTCGAACACATTTACCTAAACAAAAGAGTACAAACTGTACTCTCTTCGGTGGTTCATTTTTGAGGCACGAGTGGCGTAACTACCTTTATATATACAGAATATTAATGTGTATTATTTTCCTATTCGATACGAGTTAGCAGATTATCAAGCGCTAACATTTTTCACAAAGACTCCATACTTTAGTGGTCTGTAGAATCATCAATAGGTTCAGGGTGAACAATGGCTCACCAGTCACCTGCACCCTCGTCAAGCTCCGGCGCCGGCGCCCGCGGCGTTGCACAATAAGCACCTTTGACCATTCAGGGCTGTCACCAGGATCATGGACGCATAAAAATTTATTTTTTTATTTCAAGCATGAAAAAATCCGCCTGATTTTGAAACATTCTTCATTGCTGCTCTGCTTCTATTGCTCGAAGTGTGATGATATATAGCCTTCCCCGATAAATAAGACTACATTGAAAGATTTTTTCAAATCGGACCAGTAGCTCCTGAGATTAGCGCGTTCAAACAAACACACTTTTCAGCTTTATAATTTAGGTATACATTAGTGAGAGATACAAACAAGTAGTGAAGCCTTAATTACAAACTGCAACAAGCACAGCTGGCATGGAAGCAGTTTTGTGAGTCTGGTTAACAGAAATTAATGTAAATAATATACTTAAAATTACTAACTTATAACTTATAGGTTACAATCAAGTGTGCAAGTGAGAACATATATACAGAGTCTTACTGACTGTAAGTGTGTGAAAATTTGGCCAGTTTTTGTATGGCAAGCATACATAGTATAATGGTGCAAAACCTGAAGTGATCAAAAGAAAAAAATAATTGATTTTCGAAGGTAAATGAACAATTCGTTCATATATTTTTAGTTTAAAACATTGAATTAAAATAATCTTGTTTGTGAAAAACATGAATATACCAAAAATAACAGAAGATTATTTTCATTATTATTACAGCAGCAGGCATTTTTTTATATATTAATATGACGTAGATGGAGTATCAAGGACTAATAATAATAATTCTTTTTTTCACAGATAACAATGATCCATTTATGGTTAGTAACAAAAGTGACCTCATGACAATCTATCCGTATTTTTCATACGTCCATGATAGGTATGATCACTGAATAGGGTATTTTAATCCATTCAAGAAAAAAACATATAATGTACCATTACGTTAGATTACGTAATAAGCAATCAGAAAATGTTATTTTTAGTTTATAAAATTAAACAAATAATTTTTTAAATCCATTTTTGATGCGCAATACTTCAGCTGCCATGTTGTGACGTCATTCGGCTATAAACAACAACAAATCTCTTGTACAAATTTTCTCCATACATTTCTTTGCGATAGAAGTATATATTTTATAACGAACTAACACTTATTTTTTGTTTACCACCATGGAAAATAGATTCGTAAAGAGCGATAGCACTAATTTTCCATTAATGAACAGTATATTGGTGGGCAAGTCTTTTGCTGCTAATCCCGATTTTTGCTAAGCTGAATTACGAATACCTCCAACTTCACTGGTGTCATTTTATCATTATTTTTGTGTGTGAATTTTCGTTTTGTGTTCGAGCATATACAAGACGTTTGACATTAAAATAAGTAACAAAGAAAGACTAAAATGTATAGAGATTTCTCTCCATTGTCTATTAACTATCCAAGTGACGTCATCAACATGGAGTTATGCTTAATGAATGGAATTGGCGCGATATTTAAAAGTGTTAAATTGAAATGTATTTTTACAGCATTTACAGTTGGTATTTTTTAAAATAAATTGCAGAGTTGTTTATTTAGACATAAGGTTCCAATTAAGCAACTCTTCAAAATTCGGTAAAATAGTCTATTGAAAAAGATTTACTTCCCACTTTTTTAATGAATTCTTCTGGTGGTAGGCTCGATACTGAGTCGTATAAGAAGTCTCAGGTGGCGGGCGCAGGGTAGTGTTGACGAAAAGTAATTGGCAAAAAAAAACTGCCATGGTCAGGCGTATCACTTACCACCAGGCGGCTGTACGTCCCAATTACTTTATGTCATAAAAAAGACAACAACGTCAAGACGTCTACAGCAGCGTAAAAATAAAATTCTGTTTTCGTGACCAGGAAAGGGGACCATGTTACCCCGAATTTAACACAAGCGAAGTGGGCAAATACGAGATTAATATAAAAGTAAATAGTAGCTATATTGTAAAAGAGAAAATAAATAAATTTATGAAAATAAATAAAAATAAAAAATTGACAACCCTTAAAGGCGCATACGCACATTCGCGACGCACCGTCGATTTCACAAAGGCATCGCAAGGAATACGGTGTGGCGTTAAACGCTTTATCTGTTTGTCCATTTTTTGTTGGACCCTGTGTGGTCTATGCACTTAACGCGGCAATTAAAATGCTCTTGTCGCCGGTGAGTGGGAAATATAAAGCGAACCCGGTTACATCTACTATTAGGTTACTTAAAATATAAAAACGGGATCGCTCTTCTGTTATTCTTAATATTCTTATGGAGTCGATATGGATTCTTAAGCTTAATTTGATAATGCGACTAATTTTACGACCAACACAAGCTAAAACACCTAGAACAATACAGTTTCCACCTTATGTTATCAATAAAATACTTACTTAACTTTTCATAAACACAAAATTTTATGTTATCACTGTAGCAAAGCGTTAGACATACTTGTGGATAAAATATAAACTTTATCTAGTTTAAAAAAAGTAAAGACGAATTAATTTTCAACATTATGTTTACCAATATATTTTTTACTAGCTTTTGCCCGCGGCTTCGCTCGCATTAAATTCGGGATAACACGGTACTTTCATTTATCACTATACATAGTATTTTCCCTCCGTCCAACTTTAAAGGTTTCGGGGTCAATTTCAGATTTTTTTAGCATAAAATATGTTATAGTGAGCTAACCTTAAAAGATAGATATATGCTGTCGCGGACTTTTTTGTAGACCTTTAAAAGAAGAACAATACTCTCATACATGACTTTTGTGTAACTATAACCGTTTACGCAGCGTACACAGCGGAAACTCCAAGTATGAAAAAATACCCCTGATTTTGAAACAATTTTCATTGCTGCTCCGCTTCTATTACTCGTAGCGTGATGATATATAGCCTATAGCCTTCCTCGATAAATAAGCTATCTAACACTGAAAGAATTTTTCAAATCGAACCAGTAGTTCCTGAGATTAGCGCGTTCAAACAAACAAACAAACAAACTCTTCAGCTTTATATATTAGTATAGATTAAAACAAAAACATTTTATTAATAAATCATTTACTAAACATGGAACTTACAAACTTTAACCACAGCAACAATACAATAAATAGCAAAGACAAATGTTCCCACAAAGCAACCTCCACTTAAAATACCTGTAAGCTATTCACAGTGCGCACCCGCATAAGCCTCGCCGCGCATGCCTTCTATCCATCACACGCGTCCATCTTGCCGCCATATATGCGCGTGCGCAGGAATTAGATCCGACTGGATAACGAGCAGGATCTAAATGGATGGCGATGCTTACAAAGGGCATGTATTGGAATAGAGTTTTAGCATTGATTGATTCGTCGTAAACCTTAAGTTGAGTTTTTCTGATTACTGATATGGTTTTGAGATGTAAGTGGATAGTGATTGATTTGTTTGTAATATTTGGGAAAAAAATTAAAGCATTTTTTGTAATAGTAACTATGCCGTAATGTTGGCGCCTCGTCATTGGTATCAAAGTCAAAGTCAAAAACATTTATTTCAAATTAGGCTTACAAAAAGCACTTATGAATGTCAAAAAAATATACAAAATTATAATAAAAAACGATTAAAATACTAAACTAAAAATATGAGTTTTGATGCTTTGAAAAAAAAGCGCTTCAGTGGTATGGTACGATAAGACAGTTTTGTTTACTTAATTTTATTTTCACCGCTTTTCAAAGTATTAAGCATGATATCAGTCGAAAATAAAACAAAATAAACAAAACATAGGTCCCTTAGGGGAGCGTCTTATCCACAGACATCAGAATATACATTAGACTGCACAAGCCGCCAAGTTTATACGCAGTGTCAGTGTCGCAATTCCTTTTCGGTTCTTACCTGTGAAAAGTTATTATATTTCTTGGAAAATTTACTGATTCATTGCGATGGTGGCATGTTACAATTGCACAGGATGGCATTTTGGAAAAAAACTGTAATTTCTTCTAATATTCGTGCGTCATGACTCGTCTCACAGAGCGTAAACTGGTAGCCAGTGTATGCTCGTTGAGCTTACAGTTGTCGCACTTTAAACGCGGCTTGCCCCATCTCCTGTATTGGGAAATCTGTGGTCTTATCGTACCAATGACATACAGATAAGGCGCCAACATAACGGTATAGGTACTATTATATGAAACGCACTATAAGCATGTAGAATTTGATATTGATTTTGTTGTTATGATAACAAAGAAATAAAAACCTCCTATTGAAGGTTTATGTGTGCGTTGCGTGCTACACTTGGATAATTATGTTTTTTGTAGCTTTAGGAATAATAGGCAGGGAGTTGGTGACTCATTCGTGTGGATAGTTGCCTTCCGGCCTGGAAGTCACAGGCACGTACCAATGTATTTTCGAAATTATATGTACGTTTATTCGACGCTCTTACGGTGAAGGAAAACATCGTGAGGAAACCTGCGCACGCCTGTGAAGAGATGCAAAGGTTGTGTGTGAAGTCGACCAATCCGCACAGGGCCCGCGTGGACGACTACAGCCTATACACCCTTAACAGTAGGCTCTACGGTCTATAAGACACCGTATACGGGTAGGCTCGTGCAACTCGGTGGGGACGTTTAATGGGGAATAATCAACGTCCAATAATATTTAATAGACAAGGAAAAGAGCAAACTGCTCAGAACTTGCTGAAATACGCGTATTTATACTTTTTCTGTTCTGGGGGGGCTACCGCCATTTCTTTAAACGGTATTGCTATAAAGGATACGTCAGCTTTTCGGTATTGAAAAAGGCGAATTAATATTGGTGTAATACTGTTAAAAGAGATGGCCGTAACGACCTTGATCTGGTATCGTCAGTCCTGCGTTATTTTATGGATTGTTCATCATCATCATTATCACATCATACATCCACACCGGCCACAAGCCCGGGTAGGCTTGTGGCCCCTAAAGGGTGTATAGGCCTTAGTTGTCTACGCGGGACCAATGCGGATTGGTCGACATCACGCACAACATTTTTATTACTTCGTAGGCTTGCGCAGATTATGAACTGTTCAATTCGATGAAACATAAGTGCAGAACGTGTAAGACAATAATTTCATATTTTTAGAATGACATGGCTTTGAAAAAATAATTTTCGATCACTTAAGAAATCCACACCTGAATCATTTGATTCAGTTCACTATCAATCAACATATTAATTTACTATGAAAACCTAACAAAATTAAACATTCAAGCGAACTGTCAATACAAAGATAATTCAATTATATTCAAAATGGAATTCCAAGTAAATCATGCTGTCCCTTAACAGATACACCGACAGAAAACAACAAATAGCTAGGAACCGGTACTCTGACGTCACCCAAAAGGAGATGTGGACAAAAAGCCGCGTGGGAGCGTCTCCCCTTTACACGGGAGCCCCCCATTAGCCTCATTAGAGCGGCCAAATATGGTCAGCGCGCGTTTTTGTGCTGTCTTCTCCTGGTCGTGCGACATTTTTGTTTTGAAGTTAATGTTGTCTCGTCATTTTCATATTATGAAGGAAAATATGAAAGGGATTAGGATTTGTTTTGATGAAGGCCTTAACGGGAATAATATTGACAAACATACGTAGGAAGAAAGAAAGATAAAAAAAAACTATTTGAGAAAATAAAAAACACAAAACACTTTATTAACCAAAATTGGATATACGTACGGACATAATCCAACATTACAGAAAAATGGTGTAAAACGTACCAAACAAACACAAAAGTAAGCATGTTATTAAATACCTTGGAAATAAAGCTACAATAAATTTGACAAAACTAATTAGGCTTTAATTTCGATACATAATATTGATGTCTGGAATATTAATAATAAAAGATTATAATTCTGGAGGATGTTGTTCAATCCCAATTAATTGTAGAATAAGAGTAAAAAACCAAGCGGCGTTACCGCCATCTTTTAGAACAGTGTTACAATAATATTACATCGCCTTTTCTGGTACAGAAATGCTGACGTATCTTTATTAATATTGTCTTATGAGATGATTGTAACCCCCCCAGTACTTAGAAACAAGTTATTTCCTACTCCATCACTTAGCTTACAAAATATAAGTAACATGTTTTTTACAAGATTTTACTCATATTAAATATTTAATTAGTAGTAGTAAACTCTTATATCTTGTCAAGTTTCATAGCACAATCGTGTCGCCCATGATTTCTCAATACGTCATCCTTGTTATTCGTCATCCTAGCCTAACCTACTAAAGAAAACGTTTTTCATTAGTAAACGATGTATTTTGTAATTATGTACCTACCTCAGATCATAAATAAATAAAATATCCACTGACATTCACACAGCGCCATCTAGTCCCAAGTTAAGCATGAAGCCTTTATTATAGGTACTAAACAACGGATAAACATACTTATATTTTTTTTTGTTAATACATATATTATACATGGAAAACACCCGTTATCTTGATTCTTTTGTCGGTTACCTTTTATTTTCGGCAAGCAATTGGTACAAGTCGTCTAAGATATGCGCCGGAGCAGGATCATCGTACCCCTTGCGCAGACCTCGTTAGCGTGCCCAAACTTGGTGTGTCGCATTATAGGGCGGCCAGTGACTTAGTTACTAAACTCAAAATAACTATGTTTATTTAAACTAATACTAAACTTTTACTCTTAATTCGAATCGTATAAGTAGTTGGTATTCCTTGAGAATCTAGCACTAGTTTAAGCCACCGTATTGATGATTAATCAAGATATGATGATTAATGACTTCAACATTTGCTACAGGCCTTCCCGCACAGTTTAACTATAAGTAAACTGGGCCATAATCCAACACGTGGACTTAATGCGGAATGTTGAGTGTCAACGATTATCTTCTTCTAACCGAGTCAATATAGCTAATAATTACCAATAAATTGGAAACCTTTGGAAGTACCGAATCTTATTTATTTTCGACAATCAGGTGATTCAGTCAACGATGTCCTAACCTAACTGGGAAAATCACACATAGCAGTTCTTCCACTAACTAATCTCCCCGTTGCAATTAAGCAAATAGTGTCTGCGACAGAGGACACTCTCAAATGTTTAACGCGCATAAATTTGGATCTTGGTTGTTATTGCAACCGCGGCATTCGGTATAAAGCAGTGTCATTTACAACTAACGTTGAAGACAAATGTTTATTTGTAACTTTAATTTTTGTAACCAATGAATAAAAATGAGTGGTCTACCGCAGCTCGTTAGAATGAAGAAAACAAACAAACGAACTTCAAAAAGCGAAACTGACGATAAACCGGGAGTTACCGAAGGAAGTGGATAAACACTGAGTAGCGATGTGAAACATATTCAGATTGGTTTTATCGAAACAGCTGAAGGAACTACATCATTTATGTTAGCCCATAATTTTTTATATTCGGATCACAGAATAGAGTGTGGAAAATTTATCTAGTTATTAGTATTTCGTATTTCATGACAAAATATTTAATTTAAAATGATAACTAATCTCTTAAATTAATGTCTTATTAACTGTTGGTTAAAATAAACGTTTGTAGCAACAGTTAATCTATTACGTGTTTTTTTTATTAAATAATAAATTATTGGCATCATAATTTTTGTAACTAGCAAAAAATAACTAGTGTAGAGCCCTGTGGCACTCACAAGGAAATGGAAAAAAAATAAAAAAAAAATTTTTGAAACCATATCAGTGGTAGCTTTAACTAGCCTCAATAAATTGAAATCCCGGGTCGATTCTGTCAGGGATATTCAGATCTAAATTTTGTATAGCATATAGAAAAAATATACTCGTAAGTTTTCTTTTGAAACTTTTTGTACTTGAATAAAACGCTATACAGAAGTACATCACTATTTCCCGTCCCCCATAATACAAGTGTCTGTTTACACGCGACCACTTCCTTCGGGAGAGTACCTTTGTTTATGCGACTGGCTAAGGGCTGCGTCACGATTGCTTTGAACTACTAGTATTTGGTGTACGTGGTTAAAGAATTAACATCCTATCTGATACAACTTGTATTTCATATTACAGGCTTATTATTACATTTAGATCAAATCATAACACCGTAATAATGTTTTCCTTCACCGTAAGAGCGTTATCTTCATCGTAAGAAAACCTTCATGCACGCCTGCGAAGAAATTCGAAGGTTGTGTGTGAAGTCGTCCAATCCGCACTGGGCCCGAGTGGACGACTAATGCCTAATCACCCTATACGGGTAGGCTCGTGCCCCTCGGTGGGGACGTTTAATGAGCTGATGATGATGATGATGAAATCATAACAAAGAAATTTGCTTGCGAACATTTTAAACATCATCATTATCATCAGCTCATTAAATGTCCCCACCGAGGGACACGAGCTTACCCGTAAAAGGTGCATATGCCTTAGTCGTCCACGCGGGCCCAGTACGGATTAGCCAACTTCACGCACACCTTTGAATCTCTTCGCAGGCATGCTTCCTCTCGATGTTTTCCTTCACCGTAAGAGCGTCGGATAAACGTGCGTATAATTCGAAAATGCTGAATGAACCTACACCCTCCAGATCGGCTATTTTTAAGTACTATACTAACGTACAGTAACAAAATACCTTATAAGTCCTTAACTTGACTACTACTATGTGACCCCTCTGGCGCCAAACCTGGATCCGCCCTTGGCAACACAGTTCACACCAATGAGCCACTGACGCGACGCTTGTTTTAACAATACTTGTTAAATGCAAATTGAAATTGATGATCTAGGAAACAAAAATAAAATGAGAAAAGAGGACTCCAAAGTTTTAATCAAGCCGCGTTTTCTAAGCCTCAATGTCCTCATATTGGTAATGCTAATATATTATAGCAAATTGTCACCTAGGCCTTTATGTTTAGGTGAGAATAAAATTCTTGGAGTACGTTGGGGGACCAACACAGGATTATAGAATAGTCAACTCCATCTTAAGGTAATGGGCTTAATCTGTTAACTTGAGCTGAACAACCCTGCATCATATTTTTTTCCTGTATAAAAGTTTAAGGCCCGTATTCTAGAACGAGACTCAAAGTTAATCTTACTTAAATTGAGTTAGAAAGGGATGGCGCTATTTATCGTAAAAATAAAAAAGCTTAACGCTTCAGTCTTGTTCAAGAATAAATATCTACTGACATTCACACAGCGCCATCTAGCCCAAGTTAAGCGTGAAGCTTGTATTATAGGTACTAAGCAACGGATAAACATACTTATATATTTTTTTGTAAATACATACATATTATACATAGCAAACACCCAGACCATTACAAACAGACATATTCATGCACACAAATGTTTGTTCCGCCCGGGGATCAAACCCGGAACTCTTGGTGTTGCAGCCGACGTCTCAACTGCAACACCAAATGGGTCGTCAATACGGGCCTTAGTCCTTCAGATCCGACTGTATGATTGATAATATTTATCATTCATGGTCAACCTTGACAGGCGTTATCTAGCGTGCGTGTGGTCGGGCTACATGCAGAAGTGCAGTATGCACTCTGGTCTTTGACCTGCGGTAACGACCGCCTCACGAGGGTGACAATGTTGGATGATTTTGCACACGGTTACAGTGGTATGAATGGATTTGACAACTTTAAGTGTTCTTTAATATTGTTCAAAGTGTTCTGATTTTGAAATATAAAGATAAATTTTAAGTCTTCAAAGTTCAAAGTTGCATAGCTAAACTTAATTCAACAAGAAATGAAACAAAAAAATTGGAAGAATAGGGCGGTCTGTCGCAAGTGCTACTAAGTTATTCGTTATGTACTTAAGTATGTGACAGTTTTTTTATCGATCTGACTACTGACGACCCATTTGGTGTTGCGGTTGAGAGGTCGGCTGCAACACCAAGGGTTCCGGGTTCGATCCCCGGGCAGTACAAACATTTGTGTGCATGAACATGTCTGTTTGTAATGGTCTGGGTGTTTTCTATGTATAATATGTATGTATTTACAAAAAAAAATGTATATAAGTATATTTATCCGTTGTTTAGTACCCATAATACAGGCTTCACGCTTAACTTGGGACTAGATGGCGCTGTGTAAATGTCAGTGGATATTTATTTATTTACTGCTGTTGGCCGCAGATGGCCTTTACAGCTTCACCGGGCAATTGGCGAGCGCAGATGGCTCTCAGCCCTAAGTATGCGCCAAACTATAAACATGCAATCTATTTGATACTGATTATTTTTTTAAGCACTTACTCGTAAGTACCTACCCAATATTTATAAAGTGCGTCTTATTAAAACCAAATGTGGTCAATAGAAGTTGTTCACAATAGTAATATAATCCCGTATCATTGTTCCCTTTGTGCAACGCCGCCAATAGGTGCGCGTGCGCATGCATACGCGTGTTCGATCACTAGGGACGCTGTCGATCGATCCCGGGATTTAGGTATACAGCATACGAGTTTTACACCGGGATTGGTGATAAATGTGATAATTGTTTTTTAACTTGTAGGATAATTATTTCACCATAATTATCAGTAGAATAACTATTGAATCAATTTCATAAAAAAAAATCAAAAAGAAGAAGAGCAGGGTACAATCTATATGAATCTATATAAATAAATAAATCTGGCGTCACCACTCGGCATTTGAATGTATTGAGAGATGAAAACATAATCAACAGGCCACACCACTGAAGCGCTTTTTTTCAAAGCATCAAAACTCATATTTTTAGTTTAGTATTTTAATTGTTTTTTATTTTATTTTTGTATATTTTTTGACGTTCATAAGTGCTTTTTGTAAGCCTAATTTGAAATAAAATGTTTTGACTTTGATTATGACTAATACTAAATTAACCATTTGAAAGGGTGAGGCACCTAGGCTCGCCCTTTGTGCAACAAAGTTCAAACCTCTGGAGGATTTTAATTGGAGCTTTATTGAGGCTTGAGTTCAGGCCTTACACCCTCCGAAGTAGGCGTTTTTTTTTATTGAATTGCGAAGACCGTCTGATACGATATTAAAGAAGAAAAACCATATTTAAAAGTCATTTGCAGTAAAAAATAAAATTTTTGCAATATTATAAGTTTATCTAGTGGGCTACCACAATTTCTTGAAACTGTATTACAATATTATTACTTTGCGTTTTCAGGTTTAAAAATGCTGAAATTTTCTCTTATTTATTGACAAATTTGTACTTTTCTGTACATGGGAACCCTCTTGAACTGAGTAAAATTAGGAAGTCATCCCGATCCCGCGTCTTATGTCGCAACAATCCATAGACATTTTATAATAAATCACGAATAGCAGTCCTATTGTCTATATTTTACAACAAAATATGCAGTGAAGTATAAAAGTATTATTATGCTTGTAAAAAGGTAAGAACCTTATAATCTGAAAATGGTTGTAAAAACGAAGATAAAAATCTGCCAAAAACATTTATATCTTCTGATGACGTATTTGTGTATAAAATAGATTAAGATTGCAAGATTTTTATGCAGTAAAAATGAACAAAAAGTTCTCTCCGGCGGGGAATCGAACCCCGGTCTCCCGCGTGACAGGCGGGGATACTGACCACTATACTACCGAAGACTTGTAAATTTGTGTGAAATTACTCGTAAAGTCTTTAGCAATTCATAAATGCTGATTTATTAAGGTGTTCTGTGAAACTAATTAAATAAACCATTTTTGTCAAGGCCAGTATTGTTTATCGCATTCATCAACTTTTATAAGTACTTAAAAGTATTTGTCTTAAAATTAACTTGGTACATTTCAGACCACCTGAATTCATAGCTGAAATGTTATGTAATATTTCAGTTCACGAATTTAGGGACCTTCTCTCTCTTCAACCTATTGCAGTCCACTGCTGGACATAGGTCTCCCCCATTTTGCGCCAGACATCCCCATCCCATGGTCCTCCGCCTTTCTCAGCCCGCTTCCACCAGCGACCTTTCGCAAGTCATCGGTCATCGGGCGGAGGGCGTCTACGCTACGCTTGCCAAGACGCGGTCTCCACTCCAGAACTTGTCTGCTCCAACGGCCATCGGTTCTGCGACATACGTGACCAGCCACTGTCCTTCAACTTGCTGATCCGGCGGGCTATGTCGGTAACTTTAGTTCTCTTACGGATTTAATCATTTCTGATCTTATCCCTAAGAGAGACTCCAAGCATAGCTCCAAGCATATATAAGCTCCATTGCGCGTTGAGTGACTTTGAATGTACGTTATGTGACGCGATAAGGGTCATTATACATAAATCATCATGAGGAAACCTGCGCACGCCTGCGAAGAGATAAAGGTGAAGTCGGTCAATTCGCACTGGGCCCGCGTGGACGAATAGACCTCTACACACTTTACGGGTAAGCTCGTGCCCATAAGTGGGGACGTATAATGGGCTGATGAAGAAGGTATCTTATTGGACTCGTAACCCACAAATTAAAAATACATTCATTAATTTGTAGTATATTATTATGAGTAGGGTATGCAAAGTGATTGGCAGTAATCGCAAAAACAATTATTCAATTTCATTTTTGTCAACTTTAGTACTGTTGAAGACAGCAAATCACAACACGTACCAATGTGTTTTCAAATTTTCGAAAATATATGTACGTTATCCGACGCTCTTACGGTGACGGAAAACATCGTGAGGAAACCTTCATGCACGCCTGGGAAGAAATTCAAAGGTTGTGCGTGTAGTCGTCCAATTCGCACTGGGCCCACGTGGACTACTAAGCCCTAATCACCTACACGGGTAGGCTCGTGCCCCTCGGTGGGGACGTTTAATGAGCTGATGATGAAGGCAGCAAATCGCCTATGGTTTTAAATCTGTAGAAAAAATGGGAATCATTTGATATGTTGGCGATTTTCCGGGTTGTCTGGACGCACAGGGTATGCATTGCTTATTTGTAAATACGGAGTGCACGCCAGTGTCGCCCAGTCTTAAGTTTTGCCACAAGTTTCAATACTCCAGGGGCTTGTTGCCATCTCGTATCACAGTATTATAATTAGGTATATTACTTCGCTTTTTCTGGTACAAAATCATTATTGTAATACAACTTAACTTGGTACTAAGTCGTCTAGGTAGGTACCACCGCAGTGCCAGATATCGACCCGTGAAATAGAAGCGTTCTGCACTTCTGTGTTTCGGGGTGAGGGCACGGTAGCTAGTGAAATTACCGGGAGACCTAGCATCTGTTGTCTCGGGTGTCGGACGCAGTGCGGCGTTGATGGAGAAAATACTGACTATCAGTTGTTGGTCTCCATCAAGTCCAGTCTGTCACGGTCAGGCGTATCACTTACCATCAGATGAGCTGCTTGTTTGACCGTCCTGTACACATGGTAACATAAAAAAATCAATGTCGCTCTGTCATGGTCAAGCGTATCACTGACCATCAGGTGAGCGTCCTGACCGTCCTGTAACATAAAAAAACCATGGCCCCTCAGACTTCTCAACCGAACCAGGCGTGGTCGGATTGTCACACGTCAGTCGGTGCAACCCACTACGGACCACCTTTGAGTGCAATTTGCAGCGATTGATTGAGGTGTTAATTCAGTTAAGTTGTTTGGACTTCACGAGTAATTGTTGGGAGCGACGTGTAATTATAGGGAGCGAGCGGGTCGAGTTTTTAGGGTTCCAAACGGAACCTTTATATATTCGTCAAGTCTGTCTGTCTGTACTCTGGGAAAAAAAATTTTTTTTGGGTTCCCCATACATTGATCTGAATCTCAAAAATATTTTTTCATCGTACCCCCATATCAATATATATATATCGTGTATCAATGTGTAGAGCTTGAAAAAATAATATAGAGGTTTCTAATATCATTTTTTATACATTGAATAGTTTGCGCGAGAGACACTTCCAAAGTTGAAAAATTGTGTGTCCCCCCCTCTAATTTTTAAACTATGATGTTGATAAAATCAAAAAAATATAAATAATGTAACATTACCATAAAATCTAACAACGAAATTTAGGTTGAACGATTTTATGTGTGTAGTTTTTTTTATACGCCATAAACGGTGAACCACTATTTTTCATATTAAAGCTGTAGTAGGTGCCTAAGTAAATAAAAATTACTTTATTTTACGTTACTTGCTGCTGCGGAATCCTCAACGGGCGATTCCGACTCGCGCTTGGCCAATTTTTTTATTGTTAGAGCTGTTCGTTACTGTGTTTTGATTTTAATCTATATATTAGTGCCTTGGAAAAAAATACTTTACTTTGGAAAGTATTTCTTGGAGTATCAAATGGGGATGTATAAATTACGGTTTGTAACTATGTAATAACTAATCTGAGCGTCGGTGGCTCAGTGCTGTGGACTGTCGCCTTCCTATCGGGAGGGCTGAGGTTCAAATCCCGACACGTACCAATGTATTTTCGAATTTTCGAAAATATATGTACGTTATCCGACGATCTTACGGTGAAGGAAAACATCGTGAGGAAATCTTCATGCACGCCTGCGAAGAGATTCGAAGGTTGTGTGTGAAGTCGTCCAATCCGCACTGGGCCCGCGTGGACGACTAAGGCCTAATCACCCTTTACGGGTAGGCTCGTGCCCCTCGGTGGGGGACGTTTAATGAGCTGATGATGATGATGAATAACTAATCTTAAAATAAAAGGCCTATTTAGGTGTCGCTTTAAAATATATAATCTATAATAATGTCTTAGGAAATACAGTAACCAAATATCTTTTTTTTTTTCTTGATTTAGTTATTTATTGTATGGGTACAATAAAACTAGGAACATTTTAGATAACTATGCACTATTTGTTACGAATTAAATTATTCTTTTACCATGTAAGTGATTTTTTAATATAATTCAGCAAAAAAGTCGCCTGAAAAACTGATTTACCTAGTTCAGACAAAACAGATTTTTTCCAACCTATGTGAAATTTGAGCTTCTTTTGTATATTTTTTACTTTTTAATCATATAAATAATAATTGAATTTAATTCTAGTTCGTCTTCATCATTATCAGCTCATTTAACTAACCACCAAGGGGCACGAGCCTACCTTAGGTGTATAGGCCTTAGTCCTCCACGCGGGCCCAGTGCGGATTTGCCGACATATTATTGTACACTCGCTAGCAACGAACTGACCAATTATTATTCCTAGGCCTTCAATTTGAAACATACTTCTTTAATCTCTTTCAAAATTGGTCTAATTGAATCAAATTAAACCCTCGTGTGTAGGTTTTTATACACATACGGTGAGTAAGCACTGCGAAGTATCGGCTATACTTCGACTGTCTTATATCGGAAAATGTGGGATGTTAACCAATGATATTCTGTATATATAAAGGTAGATACGCCACCGTGCCTCAAAAACGAACCGCCAAAGAGAATACAGTTTGTAAGATTTTGTTTAGGTAAATGTACGCTCATTCGAAATACGTGTATGTGTGCTGTCGCTGCATTCGGAACACTTTTTTCGATTGTTTTGTGAGCATATCAAGAATATATACTTTTTACATCATTGATGTTAACTGGGTTCAAAAAGAAATGTGAAATGCTTATTATAAAATTGATTACTGTTCAATACCTCAATTTATTGTTTGGAATAACTCTTGGGTATAATAATTATGTAAACATACTTAGATACTTTTTTGTAAAAACATATATATTAAACATAAAAACACTCACATCAATACAATTACACATGTTCATGTACACAAATGTTTGTACTGCCCGAGGATCGAACTCTTGGTGTAAGAGCCAACATATCAACCAATTACACCACTTGGATCCTCAAAAAATGATTAAAAAGTAAATAAGATCGAGACCTAAGGCGTTTCTCTAGTCTACAAAGGACTTAAAATAGGCGAAAATGAACTGTACCACCATAAAGAGATCCAAAGCGATTTCCGCACATTTGTTGGCTATGAAAGCTGGATATTACGCTTACTTGTTGAGAGCGCGAGTACCCTAATGAATGGCCACTCGTAACTATGTCTTGCAGCTGCCAGGGCCGGACTGAAGGGTAGGCGTCGTGGTTACTTTGAGAAGTAAATTAATTTAAATCGGGAAAAAGATATTACATTTGTGTATTGATTGGAATAAAAATTGAAACTAAAAAAAATGTAGAGAATGAATTACAAAAATTAATTAAATAAATATTCTATTGTTTCTTTTAAAACTAACGTAGTTGACTGTTAGGCAAACGTAACCTCCCATTTTGCACTGCTAAATCCGACTTTCCGTTTACCTTATGCCATTTCTACGAATGACTACGGTTATTTATTGTTTGGTTCACATCCAGACAAAATAAAGAATCTATTGTTTGTGACACTTTCTTCGTCTTTGTGGCGGTCAAAGGGTTAAAAAGGGGTCGCTAAACTTTAAAATATTGCATTGTATGGGAGCTCAGTTTCTCTCTCTTAGACCTCTTCTTAAACTTCTTTCTTAAACCTCCCTATTATGGGGAATCTGTGTCAGATATCCCGGCCCACCGCTTTTCTCATTTAGCCTCCACCAGCGACCTTGCGCACGTCTGAACGATCAGAGAACCGTTGAAAACCGTTTTAAGTCCTGAATTCAGACAGATCTACGATGACCGTGTTTCACTACGGTGAAGTCACTGATATTTTATTTTGCCCGGTGAAGCTGGAAAGGCAATCTTAACTTATATTAAACTAGCTTTTGCCCGCGGCTTCGCTCGCATTAAATTCGGGATAACACGGTACTTTCATTTATCACTATACATAGGATTTCCCCTTCCTCCAACTTTAAAGGTTTCGGGGTCAATTTCAGAATTTTTATTAGCAAAAAATATGTTATGGTGAGCTTACCTTAAAAGATAGACATATGCTGTCGCGGACTTTTTTGTAGACCTTTAAAAGGAGAACAATACTCTCATACATGACTTTTGTGTAACTTTAACCGTTTACTCAGCGTACGCAGCGGAAGCTCCAAGTATGAAAAATACCCCCGATTTTGAAACATTCTTCATTGCTGTTCGCTTCTATTACTCATAGCGTGATGATATATATGCTTATAGCCTTTCTCGATAAATAAGCTATCTAACACTGAAAGAATTTTTCAAATCGAACCAGTAGTTCCTGAGATTAGCGCGTTCAAACAACAAACAAACAAACTCTTCAGCTTTATATATTAGTATAGATTCACTAAACCACTTAAGACAGTAATGTTAGTTAATGCATACAAATGTTTGTACTGCACTGTGCGTCCAAATCCCACCCTGTTGTCGCCAATTCAGAGGACGCGTTTCATAGAAACAGCACGTCGTTTGGCAGAAACTGTTCGGCGTTTAGTAAAAATAGAAACTGAACTGTTCGCAGAATATAAAGAGCGGTGTTGGTATTTCATATCATTGATCCTTAATGGTTTCCTTGCAGTTAGTATAGCTTAGCTGAAATGGTATCTGGTATTAAAGGTTTGAACGGTTTCAATATGTTTAAGGATCATGTGAAATAGCACTTATTGGCTTCTATTAAGATCTAGGAATAGTTCTTGATGTTAAGGAACTATGAAATTTATTAAATTATATTAAGTTATATATAAGTTATTATATTATATTAAGTTATAGAATTTGATTGTATTTGTAAATTTGGTGCACCGAATAAACAATTTTCTTTCTTTCTTACTAAGAAATATTGTAATTAAATACTCTGAAAAAATATGTTTGAAGAAGAGAACAAAAGAGAACAATTGGAGCGTCGGTGGCTCAATGGTGTGGACTGTCGCCTTCTTACCGGGAGGGCTGAGGTTCAAATCCCGACACGTACCAATGTGTTTTCGAATTTTCGAAAAATATATGTACGTTATCCGACGCTCTTACGGTGAAGGAAAACATCGTGAGGAAACCTTCATGCACACCTGCGAAGAGATTCGAAGGTTGTGTGTGAAGTCGTCCAATCCGCACTGAGTCCGCGTGGACGACTAAGACCTAATCACCCTATACGGCTCGTGCCCCTCGGTGGGGACGTTTAAAGAGCTGATGATAATGATGATGACGAAGAGAACTTTTTAGTTACGGATTAGCTATGCCTATATCTTACAGTGAACTGTGATAGGTTGAAGAGACAGATACTTATTATAAGGTTAACCTTGTAATGAACACAATAGCAGACATAGATTCAACCGTCAAGTATCAAGAATGTTCGTAGTCTCGCTCGTAGTAGTCCTTAATAAATAAATGAGAGCTGGGGAGCTTTGTCCCGCCACCATTTCCCCTATTCACAATACCAAACAACCCATTCAACGTACCCATTCATTCACTAACACATCTCTGGTATTATCAAGCAATCATAATAAAGTCCATACAAATTAATAAAGATATGGGAAAGCTGAGGCCAGATGGTACGCCTTTGATAGCAAGTATACTAAGGGTCAGTCCACAATGACAAAAAACATGTTCTTTTGTGCTTTTAATTAATAAGTCTGGAAATTTTAAAAACAGTATTAATGGTAAGGTTCTACTAAAAATTCATTTAGCAAATCTCGATACATCCTTCTACAGACGTTTGCGTGAGATTTTTTCGTTTCTTTTGCGCCAGCAGTGCACTGTTTAATTTATGTTTATGTTTAATTTATCAAATTGCATAACTCTAGCTCAAAATAATATATATATAACGGGGATGCCCCTTTTTATACAATCATTTACATCATAATCTCATAACCGCATTCAGTATTATATTTGAAAATATACAGGTAACAGTCGAGCCCCTTTCAGCATATAGCTTGTGGACTAAACAAAAAATGAACATAGTTATTAGTATCGATTTTTGTTTTGGAAATGTTGAATGTACAGGATAATACAATACAGACAAAATTATCGTTGCTTAGAAATATTATTCATGCTCACAAATGTTTGTACTGCACTGGGATAGACCCCGGAACCTTTATTCTAGACGTTTTATCAACTATTATATATACAATATGGGTCGTCAAAAAAAATAAGTGGATGGCCCCCTTTTTACTTTTGTACTATAAACTGCAATTTTTACGTCTGATTTAAATTGTCTAATGAAAAAAATAGTCTTAAAGTTTCTCCATTATGAACATAGCCTAACCGGGGATTGAGTCACACTCGTGTGACCGCGGACATTAGATACGCTTAAAGAGACTCCACGAATAATATTAACAGTCAGGTCTTTAACTAGGGACATTCCTTCACAAGAGTCTGTGAAGTTTTCTTTAGGTCAGCACTATGGACTTTACCGTATTTTATACTTTTACTAGGTGGTAGACTCGGTACTGAGTCGTCTAGGTAAGTACCACCGCAGTGCCAGATATCGTCCCGTAAAATAGAAGTGTTTTGCACCTGTGTTTCGGGATGAGGGCACTGCAGCTAGTGAAATTACCGAGTATAAGAGACCTAACATCTGTTGTCTCGGGTGTTGGGCGCAGTGTGGCGTTGATGGATATTAATATCTCTCTATCAGTTGTTTTGGTCTCCTTCAATGCCGCTCTGTCATGGTCGGGCGTACCATCAGGTTAGCGTCTTGACCGTCCTGTCTACACTTGGTCACAAAAAAAAGTCTTATGCTTATTTCGATGAACACCGCGGGGTAGAGCTAGTTCTTCGTAAAGCCGTCACTTGCAGCACTTGCGGGATGGTGACAATTCTCTCTTCAACCTCTGCTGGACATAGGTCTCCCCCATTTTGCGCCAGATATCCCGGTCCTCCGCTTTTCTCATCCAGCCTCCACCAGCGACCTTTCGCAAGTCGTCGGTCCATCGGCCCGGGCGTCTAACGCTACGCTTGCCAAGACGCGGTCTCCACTCCAGAACTCGTCTGTTCCAACGACCAATTATTGTATTCTAATCAGCACCACACGGCATTTTGGAAGATTTATGACAATTAATTGGTAATTAACAGACATAATATCTCTATATTCCTACCGTTCCCATGTTTTGTAGCTCATTCATTTGTCACGGCTTTCCCGTATCGTTAATCAACCTTACGTTAATTAGGCAGGAATTTAACATCCCAAAAGGTAACCGCGTGAGACCGAATGGAGTGAAATATTGCCTTTTGAACGGAATCCATTTAACTGACCACATTGTGGACCGCACATTTCGATTTTGGCATTACAGATTTAAATGCATTTACGGACGTTTCCATGGAATTATTGCTTGTAATGATAGTATGCGGCTTGTGCTTCTTTGTAATTTTTTTTTTGAGCCGTGTATTTTGTACAACCTTTACATTGAGATTACACACACAACATACATTTTGAATAAGTAAAAATATTTATAAAGAAAATTTTTTGATTCAACTTTTTTAAATTTGAAAATTATTTCAATCATCGGCTTCATACATTTTTTTTATTTTGATCATATTTTTCCTTATTTTTAAATACTAGGTTGTAACGTGGCTCATACGAACTACATAGCTCCATACTATAATAATCTAACAACATTGTTACTGTTTGTTACATTAAGGGGAAAAAAATCACTAAAAATTTAACTACGCTTTTGTTATAAATTTAGAAGTCTTCGTTGATTAAAGAAAAAAAATGTTACTTCAATGATGCATCGTATTATTGGCGAGATGTCTGAAAGTAGTAGCTTTAGTAACCTACACTATAACAGACAATAATTCCTACTATTTGTTCACCAGGACGTGCCCTCTTAGACCGGTTAAGCGGTACAACAGTGGGCGAGGTGCTAGCTCCGAGCGAACCAAGCGGCCCTGTACCAGCACCGCTCGACGTAGCGCCTTACTCAATAGTCACGGCAAACGCGACGTGTGGGACAATGGCGCGGAGGAATACTGCAGGGACACGCCGGGCAAGTATGTTATACACAATAATAAATAATCATTTATTTTCTCTCCTCAAACAATACGAATGAAGATGAAGCATTTATGGTAGAAAACAATTTGGCATTTGTGGGAAACTGGTGCCTATGTGGTTTCTTAAACTTGTGTTAGTTGCCAGGCCGAAATTATTGTTCATTTCAAATTACAGTGATTGATCCATTTGCGTAAGCTAAATGACGTATCAGTTAGTACCTAAATTCGATTGACGTAGAAGTCAAACCACTATCGCAATGATGAGATGGGTGACCGTATTATTTTCGCTTCCTCAGAAGGTGGTCTCGACTATTATCTCAGAATTGTAGTTCTTAATACCAACGAATCCGCACTGGGCCTGTGTGGTGTGTTACGGCCTAATCTCCCCTTAACCTTGTTAAACGAATGATGATTTTTATACTCTTCAATTTTATTAAATAAGAAAGTATCCAAATATTCAGACAACCTTCAAAATTACACTGCGATTTATGTTTAAGGTCTTTTGATACATTTGTACCTAACCCGTGTAGTAAGCTATGGCCTATAATCATTGCTGATTGTTTAATCAATCGAATTAATCCACAAAAACTTGTCCCCAGACGTGGAGTTGTTTGCGATGTGTGCTCAGGTCCCGACGGCACCCTGTCTCGGAGACACCCTGCCTCGCACGCGATCGACGGAGACCCGGCTACTTGGTGGCAGAGCCCGACCCTGGCTGAGGGAGACTATTCTCATGTAGACCTAGAGGTTACGTTGCCTGAAGTGAGTATATTTTATTAATCAAATACAAAATTGGGGTAAAACCAGCTAAATAAATTGGAACCGAATTTAATTTGCAAGGGGAATAAACGCATTTATTTACGTACTTTTAAGTAATCTGACGATTCGATTGATGTTAATTTTACTGTAAATTTTATTTGATACTGTTATTTAGTACGTTTTTTTTTACTCGTCGGAATATTGAAACATATAAGTATAAGTCGGCATGTCTGTTCTAATAAATAATACGCTCTTCGTGGCATACTTCATGCTGCATTGAAACAGGTTTCTGTTGGAGTCAAAAATTGTAATTCATACATAAAGAAACAGTTTTTAGAATGTAATTAACCAATAACAACCTCAAGATCCGGTGAATAACTTTTGTCAAATTGCTGACGGTCAAAATTAACCTTTAATCAGGGACTCAACGAAATCACTTATGGAACATTTTCTAAAAGACTTCTCGGAGAATGTCTTTTGTTTCAATTTGTCTTACCATCCATTCCATTTTGTATAGGGGACCAATATTGAAAAAAAAAACCTTCGATATCTATGATCGAAGAGAATTCCATTTTGTACCAATATTGAGCAAACCTTCGAATTTTATGTACGAACAGAAAATCATTTTTTCAAAATTTAGGCCATAACTTCTATGATACTACATTTTTTAAAACATTTCTTCCAAATATACGACATAATTCCTAATTTGAAAGAAACATGCATGAATATGTCAAATTGGGCTTTGGAAAAACACACTATCTGTTTATTTTCTCTGTCAACGGTTTACACATTTCTAGTTAATGCATAGCTCTCCCCAGGTGACATTAAGTAAGCACCAGATTTATCACCGACACACCTTATAACGTTGGCTTGTAAAATGCAAATTAGAACATATCTAAATTACTAATTGAGTACGTAATCAAGTTGCACGATAATCTGTTCGAGCGCCATATTTATGTTAATTTGACAATCCGCCGGCTTATGTCAAAACATTGCTTCCCGGCTGTGGTGGCGCAACCTGCGCGTGCGCACGAAGTCTAGACCACGCCCACCGAATGTTGCGTTGGTTCGCTTTAAATTAACGCAGTCCTCTGCAGCCTTCGCTATCTTTATATGGCCTCCATCTTCGTATATTATGCTTTTTTGGAATAAAAATGCTCAATAATCTGCGGTGAGAGTACCTTATAGTATATACTCGTATTTCATCATATCCCCATAGCTATGCTGTAGGGGAAGGCCTGTGGCATGTAGTGGGAGGTTATAGGCTGATGATGATATATTTTTATGTTGACCAGGCTGGCTTTTATCTGCAATCTCACCTGATATTCGCTCTGAATATGCCTGTTTAGCCAAACAAAGCAGTTCATCATCAGCTCATTAAACGTCCCCACCGAGGGGCACGAGCCCGTATAGGGTGATTAGGCCTTAGTCGTCCACGCGGGCCCAGTGCGGATTGGACGACTTCACACACAACCTTCGAATCTCTTCGCAGGCGTGCATGAAGGTTTCCTCACGATGTTTTCCTTCACCGTAAGAGCGTCGGATAACGTACATATATTTTTCGAAAATTCGAAAATACATTGGTACGTGTCGGGATTTGAACCTCAGCCCTTCCGGTAGGAAGGCGACAGTCCACACCACTGAGCCACCGACGCTCTAGTTAATAGGATTTTTTGAGGAAACAAAGCAGTTCATAGGATTTTTTTCATTCAAAGAGCTGCATTATCATGTGCCATAGTTAAATGTGAAGTGCTATTCAATAAATTCAGCAGCTGACAGCTTTACCATTAAGTAGCAATTTAAATATTGTAGCAGTCCATCATAGATGTTTGACTATGTTGTATTCCCGCTATCTTTACTATAACATATTTAATAATTACCTAATAGGACGCATCCGTTATATCCATCCATTATATGCACGTCAAAATTTGAAAGTAGGTATTAATTCAACAAAAGCGTGCAAATACAGTGGTATAGGCTCAGAATATGATCTTTCCAATTCGGTGTCGAGACCCCTGGTCCGTGGGTCCTAGTGCTATAAGGCTTTTAAGGGAAATTTTTAAACGATTAGTCGATATCACTGGAGGGTCGGGAGACCGAAGATCTGACTACCTCGGTCAAACAAAAAAGTTAGCAATTCAAAATTGTATGTGCTTACAAAAAATATAGGTATGTATAAATATATTTATACGGTGTTTAGTGTATACAGGCTAAATGTTTAGTTTGGGACTAGTTGGCGCTGTATGAATATCATTGAATATTTCTATTTCGCGGAGTAGGTATTACCAAAGAAAAAGAAAGTAAAGAAGCCTTTCTTGTAGGTGCGATATGAAGCTGATATTTTTTGGTATTAGTAAGCACTACAACACCGACACCGCTCTTCAATAGCCGTATCTGTCTAGAAGCTATTACGGCGTGATAACAGACAAAAGGGCGCTTCTATGCTATTGGCATTCTTATCTGCACCATAAATTGCGCGTGCGCAAAGTAGGGTGACCATTTGCTTTTTAGAAATTGGGTATTCCTTAACATTTTCAAATAATACCTTCTACTACGTATATTTTTGAAAACAAAGTAGCATCTTTTTTATATGATTTGGTGTATTATAAACTGAGAATCTCACTATCCAACATTACTATGTTCACATTTTTTTCGGGTTCAATAATTGTTACCAACATAAAAAGACATGGTATAGACACTTTTTTTTTAATATTAACTTTTGTTTTTATTGAATTTTTGTTGGTAAATTCACATTTCATTCTCTCTTTCTGTTTTTATATATATATTCATGTTCTAAACATATCCGTTACCAAGTATCAAATATACGCATCTTGTGGGCTTTGTGATGTGAATATACGAGAACTGATACGAAGGAACATATTATAATTTTAGCCCCATTACCGAAGACTTCTAAACATAGAGCTTCCCGTAAGCCATATATTTCAGCATAATCTACCTCTTGTGATAGTATTTTATCCCATAAGCGAGCTAGCAATTAAGCTAGTACAAATTACAGTAGATGCAGTTAGTCGAGTTTGTCATTATGGATCTTCATGGCAATTTGTTATAATATAAAAGTCGTTAAATTAAAGCCGTGTCTTGTTATAGGTATTTTGATTAATACAGTCAGAATAACATTAGGTATGCGTAAATCATCATCACATCAGCTATTCATGTCCCCACCGAGGGGCACGAGCCTACGTATAGGGTGTATAGGGTAGGGTGGCTCATGGTGTGGACTGTCGCCTTCCTACCAGGAGGGCTGAGTTCAAAATCCCGAACGTACCAATGTGTTTTCGAATTTTTCGAAAATATATGTACGTTATCCGACGCTCTTACGGTGAAGGAAAACATCGTGAGGAACCTTCATGCACGCCTGCGAAGAGATTCGAGGTTGTGTGTGAAGTCGTCCAATCCGCACTGGGCCGCGTGGACGACTAAGGTATCACCTATACGGGTAGGCTTGAGGCCCCGGTGGGGACGTTTAATGAGCTGATGATGATTATCTAATAACATTGTCAGTAAAAAAAATATTTGGAATACATGTATTCCAAAATTTATCCTATGAAATATTCACTGTAAGCTTACAGTGATTTCATATTGTCTTTTGTAGACCAAGTGTGGATCACATTCCACCTAGATAAGCTAAATAATGGTCATTTTGTTTCTAAGAAAAAATCTTCCTGCCATGTTAACAATGTTTTATGTATAATTTATGAACAGTTCACAGCGCGGATAAGTTTTTTTTTACTGGCAGCACGCGGCGTGACATAAATGGTACGATGTTAAAAAAGTCACCTCGCACTTAGCTTTATCTATAATTGTGCATCCGATGACGGGGTTGGTCGATAAATTACGTTGTATAGGTTACGGTGAGGGGCTTGCCTCAACGGGTTGCCTTTGACGCGGTTCGTTTAATAACATTAATTGTAATATATAGTTTTTGACTAAATATTTTCTCATGGTATGCATTAATGAAATCATGTAACCAGATTTGCTAAATAGCAATATATGTATATAAATTTAATACTTTAAAATAATACCCACATAATTGAACAGCTCGTGAAAGTCCACTGCTGGGCTTACAGCAGCCTCATCAAGAGTCAAGATTTACGTTAGAAGATTGCAATAGCTCTATAAAAGATTAGGTTTAATGAGAGGGCGCTGCTATCCATTCTATGCTGACGAAAAAAAGTTTTAGAAAGGAAGATTAGGAAAAGTGACAATTCTATAAGTACACTAAATGGAATAAAATATGTGCATTGGTGAATTAAATGTCGACCTTCTCTTACAGTAAGGGAGGAGAAGCTGGTTGTTGATCTATCAGATAACAAACTCACTTGGAGTAACACAACGTTTGCATGGTTTCACGTCGTTTCTGATAGGCCATCATTTCGGCCGAGGCAGTTAGTTCGTGCCGGAGTACGGCTCGCTCACCCTTAGTTAATAAGTAACAATAAATATTCACAATCATTTATACTGTTCCATCTAGCCCTAAGTAATACATTTAGCCTGTAATATGGATAACTTAACGGATAAACATCATCATCAGCTCATTAACGTCCCCGGGAGCAGAGCCTACCCGTATAGGGTGATTAGGCCTTGTCGTCCCGCGGGCCCAGTGCGGATTGGACGACTTCACACACAACCTTCGAATCTCTTCGCAGGCGTGCATGAAGGTTTCCTACGATGTTTTCCTTACCGTAAGAGCGTCGGATAACGTACATATATTTTTCGAAATTCGAAAATACATTGGTACGTGTCGGGATTTGAACCTCAGCCCTCCCGGTAGGAAGGCGACAGTCACAACACTGAGCCACCGACGCTCTTCATAATGGATAATGTGGATAAAATACACATCTATTAATAGTAAGTTAGAGAGATATTGGTACTTAACGTACACACATATATACCTGCAAAGTATGAAAGAATGAATTAAATAGGAGATAAGTAATCTTTTAGAATAAAATAGTACAAAGAATGCAACATTTTGATGCTGACTAATGAGGAGCCACTTAAGCAAAATTATAACAGTTATACTTTAAATATAAAGTAAGGAAAGTTAAGGAAGATCTTTTCGTCCAAAATACCTCAGTGTCTCAAGACGAAGGTCTTTGACCAGTGTGTGTTGCCAGTTATGACATACGGAAGCGAAACGTGGTCGCTCACTAAGGGCCTCTTGAATAGACTCAAGGTTGCTCAGCGTGCTATGGAGAGGGCTATGTTAGGTGTCTCCCTACGCGATAAAATCCGAAACGATGATATCCGTAGGAGAACTAGGGTGACCGACATAGCCCAGAGGATTAGCAAGTTGAAGTGGCAGTGGGCAGGGCACATAGTGCGTAGAACCGATGGCCGATGGGGCGGAAAGGTTCTCGAGTGGCGTCCACGTAACGGAAAGCGAAGCGTAGGCCGACCCCCAACCAGATGGACGGATGATCTGGTTAAGGTGGCGGGTAGCAGATGGATGTCAACTGCAAGGGATCGGTCCGCGTGGAAATCATTAGGGGAGGCCTTCGTTCAGCAGTGGACATAATTGGGATGTAATGATGATGATGATACTTTAAATATGTTTTAGTGAACCCCGGTGACGTAGTGCCTTAAATATAAATGTATCTAGTTAGGAACGCAGTTTCTTAAGAAAAAATATGCTAGCCGTCATAAGGTAATTTAGTATAAAGACACGAGAATTCTATGATTTATACTTTTTTCTTACCTTATCTCAAGCAACAAGACTTTATTGAGGCATATACAAAATAATGTATGCTATATTATTTATGATAAAAATACAAAATAAGAATGGTTTGAAATTTTAACACAAAGGCCAATTTTTGAATTAATAACAAAAAAATATCATTCTTAAGTACTTTAATATAGCGACTATTGTTAATTTTATTGTTGTAGAAAATAATTTATCACGCATAGTCCAGATACGAGTATTATAAAAAATGCACTTCTAAAAGTCATATAATTTAGTTTTTGATAATAAATCATGTAAAGATTGCTAAATTAAGAAAAAAATTTTGTATCTCATAAATTATTTCATAATAATATTTCCAAGACATTTTTCTTAAGTATTTTTTTCATTAGGAACAAAATTGTTTATGTTTTGGATTAAGAAAATGTGAACAAAAGCATTTAGACACACAAAAGCGGTTGACGGGACAAGCTCGGGATATCAGGATAAAGATCTCCCATTGCGTACGGTGGACACGGTAATAGAGCCGTGGAGCCTAAATCAAGTATGTATGGTGACCACACTTCAATTTTTCATAGGATATCAGTTAACATTTTTTTACTCATTAACGTTTAATGATTTCAATCATGATACTTAACTTAGAACAATGAGTTGGAAATCATTTCATACGTCACTGTCATTAACTTACTTGTTCTTAATTTCCTATTCAAACTATCGCAGTCCACTGCTGGACATAGGTCTCCCTCACTTTGCGCCAGATATCCCGGTCCTCCGCTTTTCTCATCCAGCCTTCCCAGCGACTTTTGCAAGTCGTCGGTCCATCGGGCCGGAGGGCGTCCTACGCTACGCTTGCCGAGACGCAGTCAGACTCGTCTGCTCCAACGGCCATCGATTATATGGACCACAGACATCCGAATATACAATGAGACTGTACAAGCCGCCAAGTTTATAGGCAGTCCTAGTGTCGCAATTTCTTTTCGGTTCTTACCTGTGAAAAGTTATTATATTTCTTGGTAAATTTACTGATTTATTGCGATGATGGCATGTTACAATTGCACAGGATGGCATTTTGGGAAAAAACGGTAATTTCTTCTAATATTCGTGCGTCTTGACTCGTCTCACAGAGCGTAAACTGGCAGCCAGTGTATGCTCGTTGAGCTTACATTTGTCGCACTTAAAAACGCGGCTTGCCCCATCTCCTGTATTGGGAAATCTGTGATATGGACATACGTGACCAGCCCACTGCCACTTCGACTTGCTGATCCGGCGGGCTATGTCGGTAACTTTAGATATAAATGTTATAATTAAGGATTAGGATTAAATCATTAATGGTTCTTAATTGCACCTAACTAAATAAGTATAAAAATAACAAGCTGTTTGTGTTTTGAATGTTTTAAGCTTACCGTATCATAAATGTGGACACAAACTCGAACCACGTGAAAAATTCGCACTCTTTAAAATTTTTAAAAGTGCATTCCAAATGCACCGTTACAGCACCGACTGTAATTGATATCCATTAACTGATGTACTGCGCCCGTTTAACACATGACGGACGCCCAAAAGTACAGTTAACAAAAATGCCCTCGCAATTAAAAGTTTTGTTAATTACGACCTCACGTATCGAAGAGATAACGAAATGCCACGCTACGCGAAAATGCTTAAGCAAATTAACTGCTGATCTTTATCGGCTGGGAAACCGGGACGAGTGTGCGCGTGCGCACAGGAGTACGTCATTTTGAATTTAGTTATGTAAGAATAAGAGCGATCAAAATTGTCGGGATGCATATAAAACATTGTAAATTTCAATGTGTGAAAGTAATAAATACGTGTGAAGGTACAGTCGGTGATGGTAAATAATAAATTCAACCTGTTTACAAAAAGAAGGTGATGGTTTATATATAAAAAATATCGATATTTCGGTAGTAACTAGTGAAGTGTAAGCCATATAACTTAAGGCGTGCAAAATATTGTACGCTCCTTTTAATTGTTATTTAAAAAAAGGCATTTTACTTGTAGCGCAGAGCCCCTCAATCCGCGGCGTTCAACTAAGGCTGAGAGCCATCAGCGCTCGCCAATTGCCCGGTGAAGCTGTAAAGGCCATCTGCGGCCAACAGCAGTAGTCAGTTCGAAAAAACCGCGGGTTCCGTAGCATTTGCTACTATTGCTAAATTACTAATCCGAAACTGTAAGCCGTGGTTTAGAGAATTAAAGCTACTAACATTGCCAGGCCTTTACATTTTTGAAATATGTAAGTTTGTCAGAAACAATCTGAACCTATTTGATCAGGCAGGCAACATTAATCCTCGTAATACAAGAAATCCTGGACGACTTGTATTAAGGTTTGCCCCCAGAACTAGTTTATATATAAAAAGTATCTTAAATATGTGTGTGAAAATATATAATAAATACCGGTAGCATTGAAATTCTTAAGCGCTCAATGTTTTGTAAGAAGCTATATCATGGTTCATCATCATCAGCTCATTAAACGTCCCACCGAGGGCACGAGCCTACCCGTATGGGTGATTAGGCCTTAGTCGTCCACGCGGCCCAGTGCGGATTGGACGACTTCACACACAACCTTCGAATCTCTTCGCAGGCTTGCATGAAGGTTCCTCACGATGTTTTCCTTCACCGTAAGAGCGTCGGATAACGTACATATATTTTCGAAAATTCGAAAATACATTGGTACGTGTCGGGATTTGAACCTCAGCCCTCCTGGTAGGAAGGCGACAGTCCACACCACTGAGCCACCGACGCTCAATCAATATCAATGGTTATTGAAACATAATTTCTACAGTGTGAATGAATTCTTAGTTGGTACTCTTGGCTAATTATTATTTGTGTGTGAAAGCAACCAAATTTATGTTTTTATTTACTTTTTACATGCCTTTTATTAGGCGAAACATGTAGAACGCATTTTTTATGTGACAACTTTAATATTATGTACCGTGTTCTCTGTAAATAAAGATTCTTATTCTTATTCTGCTGTTAACGAATATTTGGCCAAGTGTACCTCCGTGTCAACTTGTAAGCCAAGCAGTGTTTTAATTACGCCGATGATGCAGCACCATTGCGGGGTCAAGCCAATGATGTTAAAAAGTATGGATTCGTGATATGGCTCACAAAACAATCGAAAAAAGTGTTCCGAATGCAGTGACAGCACACATACACATATCTCGAATTTCGGACATCTTTACCTAAACGAAAAGTACAAACTGTACTCTCTTCGGCGGTTTGTTTTTGAGGCACGGATGGCGTATTTACGTTTATATTTACAGAATATCTTTGGGTCAAGCGCAGCCTGTCTGGATTTTTATCTCATGATTAATGCCTTTTGAAACGAATTAATTGTTGCCCGTAACTCGTTTGTGGTTATGCAAGCTATACAAGACTACGGCGGAATCCTTAAGGTCTTCCATAAAACTGATGCAAGTGCTGCCATCTGTGTTTATTTGTTGTTTTTATAATTGCGAATGAAATGTATTAGATTATTATTACATAATTGTATAAAAATGTGTGTACACTTAAGAAAAAACATAACATACAATTAGGTACTGATTTCAAACTAAAAATAAAAAATATTTTTTACCTAGGTAAATAAAAACCCATGTAGGGTGTATAAGCCTTAGTTGTCCACGCGGGCCCAGTGGGTTGGCCGACTTCACGCAAAACCTTTGAATTTCTTCGTAGGCTTGTGCAGGTTCCCTTTTGAATTTGGAATTTGTTCTACTTTGCTAAAAAACACCATACATATGATATTTAAGTCTTGTATAGATCGATTTTATCGAGTTCTACAAAACTATGCAAGGAACAATCCCGTAACGTTTCCGAAGGACGCCAAGTGATATCAACTCGTATCCATGATAAAAGTGCTTACAAAGGTGTGAAAACGCAATTCTTGGGCATATTGACAAAATTTTTGGGAGTGGAACTGTTTGCTCATTTGTCTTTAACATAATAATATATATAATCAATGTCGCATTGTTATAAATCGGTTTAAGATATCTCTAAGTAACATTACACAAAGTCTGACAATTATAAGCTAATATTGGTTATTTATGATAACTAAGTATTATATCTTTTGCGGATAGTGATAACGGGCAATAACCTAGTTGAATTCGTCGAACAAAGACACGGTGCTATCGCTCGATCCATTCTGATAAGCTGACGGGTGCGGAGCTGTCTTTAGCAGCGAACTCAACTGTTGATTTGGTTAAATTTCCACTTCTGGATAACCTTGAGAGCAGAAAATTCTCACCGAATAGTTATAATAATATTTAATAATAATCATTTATTTCAGATTAACATCCATATGTGTTAGTTACAAAATTGACTTATTTAACTATGTTTAGTACTATATCGTCTAATTGGATTTCCTTTTAAGATGAAAAGCCTACATCAGTGAAACGGATGAGGTTCCGGGATCACTCTTCGCATGAAACACCTCCAAAGTGGTGATGTGTATCTGTCCCCCAGAGTCATCAAGATGCTGTTGTTACTGCCCCGGACCCTCCTCATCAGGGAGACTGTTTTTTTGCGGAGAATCGCATGAAAACCATCGGTTTGTTTGTCCGCAAATATTCCCGACGCAAATAAAAATTTTAAATTATTTGCGACAATGTCGAAACGCAACGCAACGAAACGCAACTCTTATAACTAATGGAGGACTTTTTACTAGATCTTGATGATATTACTGGTGCAGTTAATTTTACACTTATAAGAGTGTCTTTCAGTAAAGTTGGACAATCCCTTTTTTATTTTGTTTAACATTAATAGTAGCAAAAAAGTATCATTTCATTAAGTCTTCATGCAGGGCACAAGTCGTTCCACAGAACATGATAAAATAAATACAAAAATGATTTATGTAATTTAAACCTCTTTACTTAGAAGTGTCATTTCGTCGAGCAGGGAAAAATTCCACAAATTCGGTACTTCCACATTCAACCACCATTTTTCCTATAGTTGCATATTGTTCCATTTTCCACCAATGAGTAAAATTTCCACGTTCAACCGGCAACTTGAAAAGTAAGGAAATATAAAGAAAGTTCGGTCGACTAGAAAGTGGTCTATTTCAATAAATTAAAAAATATGTTTGCCCAGAATCATGGAAAAATGGAAAAAGTTTTAAAAAAGTACTAGGAGACCAAACAAAGTGCTATTTAACAAAATAACTACATTTCATTTATCAAAGTGATGAAAAAGTATCAGGAAACCATACAAGAGGTCAAGATTTGGAAAAATAATATCAAATTATTTACTTATGTACCTATTTTTTTCACTGGTTGTAAGTGGAATAAGCTGCCGGTTGAATAAGAGATAAAAATACTCGCCGGTCGAATATAAAATAGAAATCGGTAGAGTGTGGAAAAAATATTCACCGGTAGAAATGTAATCATCAATTAAAGAGACAATTAGCCGTCGTCACTTGAGTTTGTAATCTTGAATAGTCTTATCAAGATTCTGTACAATTTCATTCAACTGCTATTCATTAAGGCAATGATAAGATTCATAATATTTTATAACACGTTGCACTCTCACTTTAGGTTCTGGACTATTTTTATTTGCGAAATAAACAAAACAATATTACAAAACATACACATAGAGCCATTAGACGATCTAAGAACTACCTACAACAGAGTCTAGGATTTTTATTTCGGGTAGATTCGTTGTTAATCGCCGTTGATAAGATTCATAGTTTCACCGAGTATTTTTTTCTTCAGATTGAAGTGTGTGTAGACAACCTCTCCTCCCACATGTGTATAAGTTATTTTATAAGAGTAGCTGTAAGTTATTTGATAGACAATGTATACCAGAGTGCACTCCTAAGGACTGTTTTATTATAACTCCCGGTCCCCAAATTGCAGATGTGTACCTACTTTAAAATCGTCAATTATTAATATTTACATTTTTATATGACTCTATAAAAAATCGTAAATCGATCTTCAAGAAGAACCATTTCCCGCTCTCAGGTCATCAGATCCTTGTTTACTAGGATATACTAACGAGCAGTTGACACTGGCTTCTGTTCCACAAGGATTCGCTTTATTTTGTCTGCATATATTATTTTTTGTCATAGTCTCACCAACTCGAGTATCGTGTATCAACAATTGATCAAATACTCGCAGAATATATTGTGAATTCTAGAAAAACAATAGATTACTCATAGTGTTTATTTAATATACAGTAAACATTATCAGTTGTCATATCTCTGTGGGATTTACGACAAGTACGTCTGATAGTACGTTGAAATAGTTTTAATCAATCATATCTAAAAGGAAATCAATTTGAAATGACTATGTATTTCCTAAGGTTGTTGTAAATTTCAAGGCGAGATTGAATTAGGTACTATCGTGGCATGCATGCTTACTTTTCGTTTGCATCTTGAGAACCTAGGAATCGACAGAAATTTCCATTATTTACTAAAATATGTTTACATATTTATCACTTTATTTTTTTTTAAATGAGCTAGTAATGAAGTAAGAAGCACAACAATGACAAGCAGCTCATTGCTCATTTGCAACTGGAATCACAGACAGCGCTGATTTACAAACATGTTTAATACCATGTGTTAACCAATGTATATTGGTACATGGGTTTTATAATTCTAATTCTGTTCAATTTATTGTACAATTTATACAACTGCTTACATTCTAGCTGGACCTTCGTAGCAGTTTGTGTTTCAGCGATCAATAATAAGTTTGTATATCTTAGCAATGTATTAAGTTTAATTATATTTTGATATTTTGACTTTACCATGATCAAGTAGTCATAAATTTGATAACAATCAAAGAAAAGAGAGTCGGTCGAGTATAAACGAAAGATGAGTTAAGTAGGATTAAATGTTTCTATTTTCAATCTATTGAGTTCTTTACAATATGTTAATAAACCACTTAACACAAACTTACATATACAGCTTTGGTTTTCCTTTACATCCACATTATGTACCTATTCATAAAAACTGTATATTAAATAAAATATGGATAAATATACACAGACATACACTCAGTGCCGTCTAGACTCAATTGTAACAGAGAGTTTGGTAAACATTCATAGGATTTATTTTTCATGGCTGGCACTTAAAGTAGCTTAACTACGTATATGTTCCCAATATGTCGAAAAGGTTGAATTATTTAGTATAAGGCAACCATCATCAGCCCCGTCACGAACCGGGCGCAAGACAGTGTTGACATAAGCACAATTCTATCAATACTTGTTAGTTTCCATCAACACTGCATCTGTCATGGGCAGGCTATCATTGACTATCATAATACTTGGGAAGTAGTCGTATCGATCGATCCCTTAAATAAATATTTTAAAAAACACAACTGTTTGTTTTTTTCCGTTACTACATGAATTACTTAACATTTATTAATATAATTTATTAAATATCCTATGAGACCGCTAAAATAATATCTTTCCCAAACTGGGCGCTGAATGTAGATGACTGTTAGCCTAAAAAGAAGTGGATGCAAGAGCTAAGTGCATCACAGAGTATGACTCTTAACTTAGTATATGTTTGAAAGTAATAATATCGATCTCACAAGTAATAAAAATGTGATATATAACATCAAAAAATAAGTCCCAATTCTTCATATTAATGTTCTTAGCCCGGCACAGACGGCGCATTGAATATTTCACCGATAACAGCATCAGGTTTCTTCCCAGTTACGATCATAGTAGTGGAGAGGCCGATGACCATACCGAGGAGTATGGCGACAGTGATGAGGAGGATCCGTTGACCTTGGGGGCCACTTAGAGCAAGCCCAGTACTGCTCGCGGATGACGCTGGGAACAAATTGAGATGTTAAAGTCAATTTGTTTTAGTACATCACAAGGCTGGTACAATTCCCTCAGACTACGGGTATATATACTTTGGAGTCTAAATTCATACATACATTGAAAATCATCAGAAACAATAACAAAAAAGGTACATAAGTTCATAACATCCATATTTGACGGGACGATACGATATCTGCGTGAACCTGCTGTGGATACCGGTTTTTTATACGTAGTACAAATTTTCAATATTCATTGGCAAATTGTTATATGTTACTCGTTTATTCAACTAAGTAGCACCTAATGTCCTAAACAGAACCAAATGCATCACACAAAGATATTATTCGCTAGAATCACACTAAGATTTTAGTATTTAATCAGAAAGTTGATTGCATTGAATTGGATCTTAACCATATTCATTTAATCAAACATTTGAAGATACGTTTTGTCAATTATGATCCGATAATTTTATGATTAATTATTAAGATACTTATGACATGACAATCTAAAATGTTATCAATTTAATTATCTTAATACTGGACATCAATTGACTATTAGTCAATAATTAATCAAAAATAATATATTACATATTCTTTATCATTTATTTATTTTAATGGAGATGGTTATATTGTTGACAATCTTACGTTCATATAAGGGTAAAATCATCAAAAGTTTCTATAAATAATTTTGCATTTCTAAATTATATTCATTTGAGTTTGGTCATACTGACAACCAAAGCTAACGGTTCGGTTTAATGATTAGTCAGAGGTAGATTGCGAAAGCAGATCTGCATACCACAAAAGGCAATACCTTTCTATATACCTTTTCCTTATTGTAACAAATAATAAATAACCTTTTCATTTACCTATAGCATCAAATTTCAGAATACTAAGTATGGTTAGAGAACAACTTTTAAATTTATTTATATATATTTTCGTATACAAACATAGGGATAAAATGCCATATCATAAAACAAATACAATTCAGCTTGTACAACACTTAGCTAAAGTAGGGTCACTAGTAAGATTGTTATTAGGACCGATACAGTGTCCATTATTTAAATTAAACGGTATGAGCCATGTCAGACCATCAAATACTTATTGACATTACTTATACAACACACAAATTGGTTCCCTATATCATCTTACCATAATCAGACTATAAAATCCTACTACAGGGCACCCACTAAGTGGACTCAATGCGGATTGGTGGATGTCAACAGCCACCATAGTAATCGATGACATCCACACAGGTCGAATCACGCAGCGATCTATAAATACTCACCACTAAGACCAATAGACCATGAAGGCAGTTAATTAATCTTTTATCACAATAATCATAAACCTTACCGGCAACCTCTATGAAATGTTCAAATATTTATGATTTAAGGATCTTTAATACAAGACACATTTAATCCTACATACATCTTTCGTTTATACTCAACCGACTCTCTTATTTGGTTGTTATTAAATTAATGACTCTTAAACCTTACCAGCATCCTCTATGAAATGTTCAAATATTTATAATTTAAGGATCTTTAATACAAGTCATCAAAATAAATCATCAACAACAACTGAAGCTATATCTTCTTAAGAATCACTGTTATTAGATTTGACCTTTATTATTCAACTGTAGACACTAAACACGAAAAAGCTATTTATGAAATACACACCAATTCGGAGGTGCTATCGGTCTTCTACAATCAGATACGTTGGTCATGCTGCCTACGTAGGCCGCGTTCGTGTACGAAGCACTTGTCCTGGCATTTCCTTGTCTTTTATCTGTACAACCATGACAGTTTTTCTTTGGCTGCAACGTATCAACTCTCAACTCCTGCATCTGGTTCGTGACAGACATGATTCTAACTGACGCTGTGCTTCGTACACAGTCTCGCGGCTGACTGGGTATCTAATCGGCTGGAGGAAGATAAAAGTGATAAGCTACGCAGGTGTTTACATATCTTGTGTTGTTTTAGATTTAGGTGCCCCTGTTTTAATTACTGCAGTCAATGACTAACAGTACCTAGCTAGTACACTACCATCTAATATCAAATTGATCAGAGGTCATACAAAGCATGGACAATCTCTAATATTAGAAAACACTATTTACTTCTAGAAATCCTACAATTTCTCATTTTGACTTCCGTATCAGAAAATGAACACAATTAAATCTGCCCTCATGTGGATCACAGTAGCAAGGGACAATCATAACTCACAAGAGTAGAACGCCCTTTGTTTGCGTTACAAAATTTGATGATTATGAGCCTCTCTCGCATATTATAAATATTACAGATTTACCTAGTCTACCTACCTGCTCATTGTAACAATAAGCTTACATTACTTACTTTGCGTTTCAATTCAATTATGCAATAAGAAAACAAACTTTAATTGCGGTAAAGATATCTTACAGCGTCTCTAGCTGATAACTTACTAGTCCGTAGTAAAAAAGATATGCTTTCCCATTGTTAAATAACGTTTGTGGCTTATAATTATTGGAGTGAATTGAGTACTGGGCCCACGTGGATGACCAAGGCCTAAGATACGCCGGCGTACGGATAGGCTCGTGCCCCTCGGTGGTGATCTGTAATGAGCTGATGATGACAGTAAAAGGCAATTGACATCTGAACATCGCATTAGTAATCCTTTAGTACCTTATCTTCATAGAATTGTATATGTATATGTAAAATCTTCTGTTAGCAAAATATGTTTTCACTAAAGTTATTGACAGTATGATGATCGAATCTTTATAGAAAAATCTAGAAAACTGCTAAGTATTATTAATGTTTTATCTTGCGCATTGTTAACATATAAGTTTAGTCGGATAAAGTAGCGTACTCTTATCTGTAACCTTTCGCTTTCATACTTACATTACGTTATGCGGGTTATAGTTAATTAGCGTAATACTTCATGAGAAAAGTAACCTTGCTGTATTTTTACAAGGTTAATGATCATTTACCTATGAAGATCTACGAGATCTTCATCAATAAGTTACTATATATCAGTAAAATGTAAATGATCCTCGATAATAAAACATTTTATTTTAAAAGTGTAGTGTACAAAAATGTATCATGATCAAAATGACCAAAACAATGGCCTAAGTCAAAGACAAAGAAAATAACAACTGACGATGCCTTTAGCTGGACAAAGCGAGTGATCCTGTGAATATATTAAACAGCGTACACCCCGCAGTCACGAACTAGCACCACTTTGTAAAAGATAAATCAAAAGTACACCACATTCTAAATGTATCCACAATCGCTAATTTGTCGCCGTCTAGCCGCAAATGAGAACAGAAACACGCGAGGGAGCCAGACGTAAGAAATCGCTGGCATTTAGAGATATGCGGTCATTAAGCTGTGCCGTTTGGTCTGAGGTGTGATACATAAATGAAATTGAATAAGCCTGATACTTACACGGTGCATAGCTAATAGATTTAGTTTGACCCTAAGTTCATTTATTTAGATGATGTCGTAACAGACGTAGGTTACAAGAGAAATGCTAAACGGTTACTTCCACAGATTTCCCAATACAGGAGATGGGGCAACCGCATTTTAAGTGCGACAAATGTAAGCTCAACGAGCATACACTGGCTGCCAGTTGGCTGGCTCTGTGAGACGAAACGCACGAATATAAGAAGAAATTACCGTTTTTTCCAAAATCCCATCCTGTGCAATTGTAACATGCCATTATCGCAATGAATCAGTAAATTTACCAAGAAATATAATAACTTTTCACAGGTAAGAACCGAAAAGAAATTGCGACACTGGAACTGCCTATAAACTTGGCGGCTTGTCCAGTCTAATTGTATATTCGGATATCTGTGGTTACTTCGATACGAGTTATAATAATAAGTCAATTAACACTGGTAAGTGGCAATCACTACTAATAACACAATAGGAATCCAAAAAAGTGATAGTGCAATTGCTGGCCTTTCAGGTTCTTTTTTTTATTATTTGTATCAAACACACAACATCGAAAACTAAGTAAGCACATAGTTGTTACTAATACAAAACAAATCAAAAGAAAACAAATATTACACAATACATTAAGAAAAAACAAATATTACACAATACATTAAAAAAAAACAGTTCAAATATATGCGCCATGTGTGTCGCAGGTTGTATCCCTGCGACACAATGGCCACAGCTCAGCATTTGGTTTGCCGACAGCAAACCGCTGATTTTCAACTATGACCAGCCGAGGACAGTAAGCCGAGCCTTAGAAATGACAATCGTGATTACATTAGAAATTTAATTATGGTATTAGAATATAATTAATTAATAAATTAAAATAAAGTGAATTGAATAAAATAAATAACCAAAATTAAAATAAATAAATTATACCTTCTTCAACTCTAAAACAGGTTAACCAATAATGTAACAGCTATAGCGTATGGAGTTATATGCTTAAGAAAATACACCGTCTAGATCCTTTAACCTTCTATTCTATACGGTCTTACTAGGGCACTTAGTTTATGGTAATCATCATCATCATCATCATCAGCTCATTAAACGTCCCCACCGAGGGGCACGAGCCTACCCATATAGGGTGATTAGGCCTTAGTCGTCCACGCGGGCCCAGTGCGGATTGGACGACTTCACACACAACCTTCGAATCTCTTCGCAGGCGTGCATGAAGGTTTCCTCACGATGTTTTCCTACACCGTCCGGTGTAGGAGCGTCGGATAACGTACATATATTTTTCAAAAATTCGGAAATACATTGGTACGTGTCGGGATTTGAACCTCAGCCTTCCCGGTAGGAAGGCGACAGTCCACACCACTGAGCCACCGACGCTGTTTATGGTAATAGCTTTGTGTAAATTTTGTTCGATTATTCGCACACATCCTTCTATAAAATGGTATTTGTAGGGACGTAATCATACTTGGACGAGAGTTGGTGCAAGAACTTTGGCAAAAAGTGCGAGAGCGAGCGTGAGATGGCGAGCGTGTTTAGAACTTAGGGATGACATCGATTAAAACTTGAAACTAAATCTTTTGTTAAGTTGTCAACATTAAGTCCACTACTGGACCAGATTTCTCTAGACATCTCTCCTCGAGGTTTCTCTAACCATTATACTCGTAGATCATACCTAGCCTCATACGTTTTGTTAGTATGTAAGTAATACAAACCGTTGAGATTGGAATGAGTCCCCAATTTACCCGCCTTATATTTACAATAATGTTTATTAACATATGCTTGCCTGTTATATTAAGTGAGCAAAGTAATATATTTTAATTATACATTTAATAAGATGTCGGCACCCCTAATTGGCGCGCTTCGTTATCCGTGCCGTATAAGGATTACATCGTGCGCGTGCGCAACTTTGTCGGACGCTTCTTGTCGCTGCTGCTTTTGGTGAAATATTTGACCTGGCGGGCTTTGTATGCTTTGAGTAACATAGGAACGGACATTCTTTTGACTTTTACCGACTAAATCTAAAAGAGTTTCCGCTAGCATGCGATCATTATCGAATTGACTTATGCTCAACCGTGTACGTATTGCAATGGCAGTTGTTTTGCTTCTGGTGTTATATTTCCGGATTTAAGTCGAGACAGGCTCTGAAATAATTAGATACTGATGTGGCTTAAACAATAAATCGCCGCAGACAGATATATCTCATAAACACTACTGGTTTTCTACTTTGTCTTGAATACTGGCAGTTAAAAGGCCAACATAGCCAACATAGTCTCGTTTGCCTCCCTATGTTATAAAAAAAATCACAAGTCAACAACGGACAAAGGGTCGAAAAGGGTATTCAGCTTTTAAAACCTAAGTTAAACTAAAAACTACTGCCAGTATCCTTCAGTCTTTTTCCATACTGCGGAATAGCTAGTCGATAGTCATTGCGTGATCTATGCTAACCAGCTCTCAAATTAGTAGCTGGATAACTAAATATATAGCACTGGATCCGCATAATGACTTTCCTGTAAGAAATCACAGAATGTGAATCAGTAATTTGAGTGGTACTTTGCACATATTTGTCTTATCATTTTGTTAGATATTATACTTAGCAGAAATATTCCGAATGTATTGTATATAAGGTATTAAGATAAAACAATGATTCACACGAAGTTTAACTCATATCGGAAATTCAGTCAGAGTAATAAGTTATTGGAACTTGTCCTGGGATGACTATTGTGCTTTTACTGAAAGCAAGAAAGTAGGAGCTATATATTAGATGATTATTCATTTCTTTAAGTTTTTTAATTCTCCAAGTTTTGAAAAGCGTTTATGTGACTTCTATCGAATATTATGTCAGAGCCAAATTACCTGTTCATGCATTCAAATATTTGTACTGCCCGAAGTTTGAACTTGGGGTAGCAGCTGACGTCTAAATCATTACACCACTTTGGGCAATGGTTGCAACAATCAAGTCTTCATAATTATGGCTGATTTGAATTTATTCTAAAACTAAATTTCATTTTCAGAAAATGGAACTGCTCCACATAATAATAAAGGCCGGTCCATCTCTACGTCCATTGGCCTGGTCCCTCGAAGTGTCACCATCAGAGGCCAACGACGACTGGCGTCTTGTCAGGGCATTCGGTGACAGGGAGCATTGCAGAAGACTCTGGGACCTGAGGCCGGAAAGGCGGCGGAGAAAAGCTAGAGCAGCAAAAAGGGCTAACAGAGCGGATAAACTGGCGTGTTCCACACAGTTTGTGAGTCCAAACCGTTGGAGAATGGTGAGGTTTGTATCAGAATCAGAAATATCATTATCATCATAAACTAGTCTTTTAAGTGTTTCAAGCAGGACACAGGCCTTCCCGCACAATATAACAAGATTAAGCCGTAACAGCGGAGGACCGGGATATCTGGCGCAAAATGGGGGAGGCTATGTCCAGCAGTGGACTGCGATAGGTTGAAAAGAGAGAGTGAAGCCGTAACATAGCACGTGGGCGTATTGGTAGGTGTCATCGAATACCATAGTAAGTAGTCGGCTTGACGTGCCCTCCGTAGCACTGGATCATCTTTATTTTCAAGTAATGATTGTTGTTTATTTAGCGTGCAATGTCGTAACTAAACTGGGATAATCGCACAGTACTTTTTACTTAGTGGAATAGTGGGTGCTAACAGCTTCCATATTAGTCGGCTTCACGTGCCTTCTTTAGCACGTAATCATATTTCTTTACAGACAAGCCTGTCCTTTATTCAGCCTGCGTTTGTAACCAAACTGCAATAAACGAACAGGGATTTTGATATGGGCACTTTCTGTGGGTTTCGAGTTCAAACTCAACTCCTAGACCATAAGATCACGAGGCATTCCTTGTTGTTTACTAATACATAAACACATAATTTACCACATTAATCGAGGATCTTACAGTTAGGGTATTTTACTTAACAACTGATAATCATACTAATGTACNCAAAGTGACTTTCATTGTCCGGTATCTCCGTGATCTTTGAAATCGTACCCCGGATCAAGCTTTGATCTAAATCCAACGTTCAGAACAGAAGCGGACGGATGGACTGGATCAAATGTATAGTGATATCTTAGCATCAAAAAAGTCTATCACTAGACAAGGATTTCCTCAAAACTTGAAGGGATTTCAGCTGCGAAACAGCTCATCTAATGAATATGTTAATCTAGTCGACACTAGTGACACTGTATGCATGCAGTTTACCAAAGCCACTCGTTCCGAAACCTCATGATCAAAATTGCAGCTTAATACGAGAATAACCATTCATGCAGCGTAATTAAATAATTATAAATAACCACTAACGTAGCGTAGGACGCCCTCCGGCCCGATGGACCGACGACTTGCGAAAGGTCACTGGTGGAGGCTGGATGAGGAAAGCGGAGGACCGGGATATCTGGCGCTAAATGGGGGAGACCTATGTCCAGCAGTGGACTGCGATAGGTTGAACAGGAAATAACCACTATTCACACAGCGACATCTAGCCCCAAGTTAATCGTGAAGACTGTAGTATGGGCCTGTACGAATATACTTTTTTACAGACAACACTCAGACCAATACAAACAGACATGTTTATGCACACAAATATTTGTACTGCCCGGGGATTGAACCCGTAACTCTTAATGAAGTAGCCGACGTCTCAACCATTACACCAAATAGGTCGTCAAAAGTGCATATTTGTATTTTACAGGAAAATCGAGCAGGCCCACTCTGTGATCGATGTTTGACAGGGTTTTACAACATCCTGCCCGACGGTCCATGCTTGCCTTGTAGCTGTGACCCTGAAGGATCTGATGGTAAGCATACATGGATTTAGTGATTCATGATTTATTATTACTTTAAATGAAATAGGTTTGCAAACATTAAGCCCCATCAAGAAGCACGGCACAAGCCTATCCGTAAAAGGTGTATGTCTGAGTCATCCACGCGAGCCCAGTTTGGATGTGCGGACTTCACGCAAAACTTTAGAATAGCTTCGCAGGCGTGCGCAGGTTTCCTCACGATGTTTTTCTTCACCGTATGTCGATAACACATTGGTACGTGGGGGGATTTTAACCTGCACCCTCCAGATCCGAAGGCAACAGTTCACACCAATGAGTCGCAGACGCTTTGACTATTGTGAGGAAACCTGCGCACGCCTATGGAGAAATTCAAATGAAGTCGGCCAATTTGCACTAGGTCCGCATAGACGGCTGAGACCTATACACCCCTTACGGATAGGGTCGTGCCCATCGATGGGGACGTATAATGAGCTGATGATGATGATGATGACTCAGTATCATAAACGGACCCTTTTCATATTCTAGGGACCTGCAAATGGGACAAGCGCAGTCACCAAGTAACCTGCAGCTGCTACCCTGGATTCAAGGGTCACCTTTGCGATGCTTGCGAAGAACCCGGGACTGTTTTCCCGGGTTGTCAGAGCCCCACCACGCCTGCGTGCAAATGCGATCCGAGGGGTATTATGGACCCTAGTCGTGTTTGTGACGACGTCTGTGAATGCAAAGTAAGTTACTGTAGAAATAAAGTGTTAATAGATGGATGTTCAAGACGTTGTGAGTGCCGTATGTGTGTTATACTCCTAGTTGGCGTGCACTTCGCGCGTTCTGTGCGTCCAGACAACCCGGTAAAATCGTTAACATATTTAATGACTAGCTTTTGCCCGCGGCTTCGCTCGCGTTAAATTCGGGATAACATGGCACCACTTTCCTGGTAACGAAAATAGAATAATTTTAACACTGCAACACTGCTTCTTTTTTTGCTTTTACTTTAAAAACTGGGAAAAGTCAAATATAAATAACAGTGGAATAAGAAATGATCTGTAAATGTTTTTTATTTTTATAACAAGTGTCCATACAAAATGGGCATTCCCCTTTGAGCGTAAGCAAAATATGTACAAGGATTTCCGCCTTCATGCCGCTACCGAACTACAAAAAATAAATATCCACTGACATTCACACAGCGCCATCTAGCCCCAAGTTAAGCGTGAAGCCTGTATTATGGGTACTAAACAACGGATACACATACTTTTATACTTTTTCGTACATACATAATAGAAAACACCCAGATTATTACAAACAGACATGCTCATGCACACAAATGTTTGTACTGCCCGGGGATCGAACCCGGAACCCTTGGTGTAGCAGCCGACGTCTCGACCATTACGACACCATTATAAAACGAATGAATTAAAATTACTTCTGCGCTGTGGTCATTTTTGGTGATTCATAAAGTTAAGGGATATTTACTCTTTCAGCCTAACGTTGTGGGAGAACGCTGCGACGCGTGCGCCCCTGGCCATTTCGGCTTGAGCGCAGATCGACCCACGGGCTGCATCCCATGCTACTGCTCCCATATCACCGACTCCTGTGTCGATGCACCGGAAGGAGCTTGGGACCCGCCTAAAGATGTACGTACCTCAAACATTACAGCCTTAAACCTTCTCTCTTCAGCCTATCGCAATGCACTGCTGGAGAGACCTAATCCAGCCATCATCAGCGAATATTCGCAAGTCGTTGGTCCATACACTAAGAGTCGAAGAACTTCTATAGAATTATAAAATATTTATCAGATAGGAATCTTTGGTGCTTAGAAAAAGTTATAAACTTCGAAACAAGCAGTTATCTAAGCTGGACACTCAAACCACGGTGCCAGACACGATTTATTTTTATTGTTAAAAAGTACAGGGCTGTCAGGACGCTCACCTAATGGTAAGTGACACGCCTGACCATGACAGAGCGGTATTGATGGATACCAAAAACTGATAGACTGTTATTATTGTACGGCATTGATGGAAAATTATAACTGTCTGTCAGTTGTTGGTCGCCTTCCTTCGGTTTGTCATGGTCAGGCACATCACCGTCAAGTCAGCGTCAAGACACTCATGTTCACTTCGAAATATAAAAAATGTGGTTAAAATTAATAAAGTGCTTACCATTTCTTTGCCAGGTTATTCTACCATTGGGCGAGACATGGATGGTGAGCGATTCTATGGGCAATGAAACTGTCGAGCCGTCCATAGATGATCAAGGGAAACCCTTCCTTATTAGTTACGAAGTAAGTTTCAAAGTTATTAAGTTACATTAAGTACCTGTCGAATCCTAAAGAGTTCTCTACTGTAACATATGTTACAGTTATGTACGAGTACTGTCGCACAATGTATTAACGTTAAATCTATAACCTTAGACTAAAAACGCTTTATTTAATAAGTATTTATCAATGATACACTTTGTATGAGTCAAGGAATATATTTATTATAATAAGTTATGGAAAAGAAACTTACATCAATGTAAGTATTTGAAATTATGCTAAATACAGCAAGTTCATTTCATTGACTACCTTGCAAGCTTCAGAATATTTATTTTAGATAAACACAATACTCACCCGCGTTAGTTGCTAAACATTTGGTTGACGATCCTAATAATTTGAGTCTTTTATTTTAAGCATGAACGTGTAAAAAACTGACATCATTATTAGGCCTCTCTTTACGGGTAGGCTACCAGTAAAGGAAGGTCTTAGTTATCCACGCGTGCCCAGTGCGGATTAGCCAACTTAGGCACAACCTTTGTATCTCCTCGTAAGCGTGTGGAGGTTTCCTCACGACATTTTCCTTTACCGTAAGAGCATTGGAGAAACTAACTCGTACCTACAATTTCGAAAAATACGTGGCGTGATTTAACTGCACCCTCATTTTCATCAATGAGCCCCTGTGACGACCCATTTGGTGTTGCGGTTGAGACGTCGGCTGCAACACCAAGGTTTCCGGGTTCGATCCCTGGGCAGTACAAACATTTGTGTGCATGAACATGTCTGTTTGTAATGGTCTGGGTGTTTTCTATGTTTAATATGTATGTCACAAAAAAAATGTATATTAGTATGTTTATCCGTGTTTAGAACTCATAATACAGAATTTGTGAAATCAATTTATTGAGTTATAGTCGGGAAAAGCTGGGCTGTCAATTCTACATCGATGATTGAGGGCCCACATACAGCGACTGTGCGCACTTTGGCCCTTTCACCACGAGGTTGCATAAATTCTACAGACACAACAGATTTTCTATTGTTGTTTACAATTCCGCGGCGGTTAATAGTTAATGCGTTCATGATTTAAGCTAGTTTACGCGGTTGCAGGTGGAAAGGTTGGGAGCTGTTCTACTGGGTAACCACGCGTGTCGGGCGAGCAGCTGTCCTCGTATGGAGGGGAAGTACGCGCCGCCATGTTCTGGGAGTGGTACGCGGCGACACGGGGGAAATCCCACAGTGGGGCCGGACGTTATTTTAGTTGCTTCAGGTACTCGTATTTCTTTTAACTTGAAGGGATTTGAGCCAATAGATAAATAAGTATGTTTATCCATTGTTTAGATGGCCTACTAATTTGTAGTGTCAGAGAGCCAAGTTTTCAGCACGAATATCTTCCATTTTTCTTTTCACTTCTCCATTTAAAATTCGCCATGTGATCGCTGTTTATGAAAATAAAAATGCAGATTGATTTGTGTTTACGACAACCAGCGATTAGAAATTATTATTTCCTTTTTTTTTCGTGTTTTTTCATTATCAGTTCATTTATACGTCCCACCGAGAGGAACGAGGCTACCCCTTGAGGATGTGGATTGGCCGAATTCAAGCACAATCTTTGATTTTCTTTGTAGGCATGCAGGTTTCTTCCGTCTGATAAATGTACATATTATAATTGCCAATATTCGAGAACACATTGGTGCGTGGCGGGATTTGAACCATCACCCCCCAGATCGGAAGGCAACAGTCCACACCAATGAGCCACCGTCGCTCATGTATACCTTACCCAACTGTAAATTGTTCCCAGATGGCACAAAGTTAGCATATGCCAACGTTAGCCACGAGCAGCCTGGGCAAATCGAGATATCAGCACAATTAGTCGAAGGCAACTGGTACATCATAGAGGAAGAAACTTCTGAACTGGCGACAAGGACTCAGCTGCTAGACGTCCTTCGAGATCTGAAGACTTTGATGCTGAGGGCACACTTCCATTTCGATCAAGACGAGGTAATTCACCTGATAAGGATTTTGAGGAATCTAGAAGATGAGGTATTATCTGAGGTTTTTGCGTGAGACGTATATCCTCTCAAGCGATGAATGCTGACACGCAATGGTAATCTTTTGCGAGGCCAGGCGTCTGGAAAAAGATTTACTATGGCTTGTTTTCATCCTACGAGTATTATATAGTATATCCTTGACGTCATTGTATGAATTGAAGAATCTTGTATTTATCAGCGTGTGAACGTTAATCTGACCTATTTGACTCGCCATAATAATTAGCTTTTGATGTCGCTGGGTTTGCCTTCGTGTCAGGCAGTGGAATTGCAGGACATAACTTAATATAATAGACAGGTTACTTAAAGGGCTACCCCCACGCTGCTTTAAAAAAATAACTATTCACAAGGTTCAGCAACTCAGCAGTTAAATCTTTAATTTTTATTTTATTAGCTGCGTGACTAATGTCACTTTGTACAATTTTTGTTTAGAAATTTGCTGTCCGAATATAAAGATCCTTGTTAAGAAGTCGGTCTCGTCCTCCCACCAATCCGCATTGCTTGCGTATTGGGTTACGGCCCAATCTACTCACAGCTACGCTGTATGGGAAGGCCTGTGCCCTACAATGGACCCTTATAAGCTCACGATGATGGTGATGATGACAATCTTAGGATGGTAGTACCCCCTCTAATATGCATTGAGATCGCGTGTAGTTTCACAGCCCAATCTCCTCACACTTGTGCCCAGTAGGCCTTTATAAGCTAATGGTGATGACTCTTGTTCTCGGTTTTCGTTATTATCAGGCTATAATGTGCCCACTGCAGGGCACAGACCTTTCCAGCACATCTATAGGGGGGTTGGGCCGTTACCCATCACTTATCACTCATCACGAATAAATAATCCCTATTTACCGGCAGGTGCGTCTAGAAAGTGCCGAAGTGCGCGGATCTTCAGGTGTGTCTCGCGAGGTATGCGCATGCCCGCGCGGCCATGCCGGCCCACTGTGCGCGCGGTGCGCATGGGACCACGCGCGGGTGCTGCGCGCGCCGCACGCCACTCCGCGCTTCGAGTGCGTGCCGTGCGCGTGCAACGGACACGCCGCTTGCGATACTGGTCAGTTGGATTCTGCTTTAAAAACTAAGCTATCCAGCTAATGGGGGAGAATACTGGATAACTAACATGGTTGCATACTGTTTTAAAAGTAAACAATCAAGCCGGTTACTGAAAAATGGAAAGTCTCTGAAATGGACGTCCTCGGCTGACCACTGTATAAGACCAATTAATATTTTTTCTCTGTAGAAATCCAAAATACTGAATTACATGAAGTGAATCCAAATTATGATAAAATAACGTCGCTATAAATGTCATTGGTGTACATGAAACCAAAGTTTATCTACTGCAATGTCATAATCGTGATAAAACCGATAGTCATTGGAGCAGATTCTGAGCTCTGAAGCATCTAAGTAAGCGTAGTGTACGACGCCTCTGTCAACTTGCGAAGGGCAAATTCCTACTGGAGGCTGGATGAAGGACGCTGAGGACCGTTATATCTAGTGCAAAATGGGGAAGACCTAAATCCAGCAGTAGACTGCTTAAGTTTAAGGAAAAGAGAGATAGCATCTTATTCTGTGACTTGAAGTCGTCAAGTAAACGAATGCAGGTATTTCAGAACATCCTTACTCTTCAGTCCAAATTACAAGTATAATATAGCATAAACTACAAATAACATTACAACACTTTTTCATTTTCCTTACAGTTGATGGTCCCTGTGGTGAATGTCGACATAACACGACAGGTCCTCACTGTGAACGCTGTTTGCCTGGACATTACGGAAACCCTGTTCAGGTAATTTCTAATTGGATGGTTTAATATTGTCTCGTAAATAGCTGAAATACGAAGAAAGTATAAATTTTTTTAACAATATTTTCGAGAATTTATGAAAATCTATACTTATACAGAACAGCTTTTACATACGCCACAATTAAGAATTCAACACATATAGGTGACCCATACTTCGGTATGATAGGTACGGTCGAATGATCTTCAGATTATTTTAAATATTATCATTATCATCAGCATTAGTTAATTAAACGAACCCAGTCCTCACTGAGGAGCGCCTTCCCGTACATATTATAATGCTAAGATTTCCAAAAATATTTTTAAGAATTTATGAAAAAATATGTACCTACGTGGAACAGGTAATTTCATTGCAAATAATAAATAATAATAATAATTAATTCCTTACCACATACAAAGAAGGTTACACGTTAACAATTTGATGACAGTTAATTTATGGTTAGGTTGACACCTGCACTAGGGCGGACCTGTATAACAAGTTATCAACCCTCCACATAAATACATTTTGTATTAAAAACATATGTACCCATAGCTAGTAAAGAAAACATTTAAAAATAAAGCAAATTAAAGAAAAAAAAAGTACTATACGTACCAAATCAAGAATAAAGAAGAAATCAGAAGTTTCAATTAATATTTGAATTCTTGAATGGATGATCTATACTTCGGTACGAATACACCGGCTTGACCGGAGTCTTCACGCTTTCCTGTTGTTTTTAACGAATTATCTAATTACCGTTACGCCTTCTCAATATCCACAGTCACTTAGTAGGCACCAACATGGATGCCGGTATCACTTAACGTGAGGTGAACCTTCTGCTCTGTGGCCTACCTTTGATGAAGAAGATCTTAGATTTTATGATTTTTAGGGCGCCTGCAAACCCTGCGCCTGCCCGCTTTATCTGCCATCAAACAACTTCAGCCCAAACTGCGCGTTGGCGAGCGCTGAGGGCGACGATTTTGTGTGTACCCAATGTCCTGATGGGTACACGGGAGACCACTGCGAACAGTAAGTATCCACCGAATGAAATTTTTATTTATTATCTATCAGAAACAGTTATATTGATTATATTTCAGTTTAACTGTTTGTTTTAAATAAAATTATGTTATCTGATAATTCAAATATAATTAGTTACCGGGTATAAGAGACTTAACATCTGTGTCTCTTGTGTCGGGCGCAGTACGGCATTTGACGGAGAATTATAACAGTCTATCAGTTGTTGGTCTCCATCAATGCCGCTCTGTCATCTGACCATGAGGTCAGGCATATCACTTACCATCAGGTAAGCGTTTGGATCCTCATGTACATTATAACATTAAAAAAAACATAGGCCTCACATTAAATCCTAGAATAATATAAGTCACCAGCTGAGTCCAGACTCTTGTCCAGTTGGTGACAAAACCTACAAATAAGTTATGTTTCAGCTGTGACTACGGGTACTGGGGGTCGCCAACAACTCCGGGCAGCAGTTGTGTGGCGTGCGCATGCGCGGGCTCCCCTTGCCACCCCCACACCGGGCTCTGCCTCACCTGTCCCCCTCACACGGAGGGGGCGCGATGCGACCAGTGCGAGGTCAGTTTATAGATCTAGTAACACGGTAGTTATTTATGTTTCATTACATTGAATGAACGCATGTCTGATGAACGTCGTGCCGAGTCGAGAACACTATCACTAGGTGGTAGACTCGATACTGAGTCATCTAGGTAGGGTCCACCGCAGTGCCAAAATCGTTCCGTGAAACACGAGTGTTAGGCACTTCTGTGTTTCGGAATGAGGGCACTGTAGCTAGTAAAATCACCGGTTATACGAGGGCTAACATCTGTTGCGTTGGGTGACGGGCGCAGTGCGGCATTGATGGAGGATAATAACTGCCTTTTTGTTGGTCTCTTTCAATGCCGCTGTGTCACGGTTAGGCCATCAGGAGTCCTGAACGTCCAGTAAACTTATACCATAAAAAAAAGAAATGAGTCGAATTTTTACTTGGCATAGCAAAATGGCTAGGTTGGGTTTGCACAGCCCACTGCCACTTCAACTTGCTGATCCAGCAGGCTTATATCGGTAACTTTACTTCTCTTGCAGATAACATCATTTCTAATTTTATTCATAAGAGAGACCCCAAGAAATATTAGTTGAGTGATCTCCATCGTCCGTTGATTGACTTTAATCTTGTACCAAACTCGCAGTCAGATGTTAGTACGGGTCGGACGGATTGCTGTGTCTTCCTTTTTGACATAAAGACCTTACGTAACTTCCTGAATGCTTTCTTTAACTTAACGTAACTTAGTACTCATCATCATCATTAGCTCATTGAACGTCCCCACCGGGGGACACGAGCCTACTACCCGTATATGGTGTATAGGTCTTAGTCGTCCACGCGGGCCCAGTACGGATTGGCCGACATCACGCACAACCTTTAACCCTTTTGCAGGCGTGCGCAGGTTTCCTCATAATGTTTTTCGTCATGGATAAAGCGGATAACGTACATAATTTCGAGAAATTGCATCCGACGTCTCAATCGCAACACCAAATGGGTCGTCAAAAGAAGAAAATACCATACGGCACCTAAGTTCCATCAGTGTGAGTTACATCATACGAGTACATTGCAGGAAGGCTACTGGTCCGGCAACAGCTCGGTGGGGGCGAGCTCGTCGTGCGTGTCGTGCGCGTGCGGCGCGGGCGCGCTGGCGGCGGCGTGCGACGCGCGCTCGGGCGGCTGCGCGTGCAAGGAGGGGTGGGCTGGCCGCGCCTGCGATGTATGCGCTGATGGACATGGAGGTATTATATTATATGGCATTAAGCCACATAGTAAACATTTAATTTGGTATTTTCCCAGTTTGATTAGGAATAATAAATATTCCCAGACACCAGTGCCCAACTTGTAGATGGACTATATAAGGGGAGCGAGTCACAAAACATCTTCTAGATCGAAGTGACTACAGGTCTGTATAAGCCTGAATAGCCCCCGAAACCCCCAAATAATAATCCCCAGACACTCACTCAGCGCCATCTAGCCCCAAACAAAAAAATATATAAAAAAGAAAGTCAATAACACATAATACGTCACATAACAATAACACACATAAACATTGGTTATAAAGATATATGAACCAATGTAGAAAGTGACTATCTTTCATGTTCACTACCCATAGGTGATCGTTTTAAAGCATTGTGGAATTGTTAACGTATGTTTTTTCAACAGTAAATTAGCGCATAGCATGTTGAGTATATTTTTTTAGTTTTTATTAGCTTGTTTTTACTGTCATTGAAAGGACCTCATATATTCTTGGAATAGTTTGTAGGTGCCTAAGTAAATTTTATCATAACTATAAGAAAATGAAGACAAAATTGTGCTACGGGTGGGGCTCTATTTAATTCTGCCGTATTTTTCCCCAACGCTATTAAGATATTTTCTTTGAAATAATGTTTTCCTGAATATTCCTCTGTAGCTTAGTACAGTGTTAAAAATAAATGACACAATCATCTCCGGTTTAATCAGGCATAGAAGCTGGCTGCCCTTTGTGTCGGTGTGGCACAGCAGCCAAAAACAACGACTGCGACCCGGTGACGGGGGAGTGCACGTGTGCAGCGGGCGCCGCACTACCTTCGTGCGACGTCTGCCTTCCCGAGCACTACGGGCTCGACGTGACTGGCTGCTTGGGTAAGTGATATAACATGACAATAGATGGCGCTGTTCGGCTTGCTTGGTTAAGCAATGCTAGATGACAATAGATGGCGCTGTTTGACTTTTCGAATTAAGTATAGTTCGCGTGACACCTGCCTTACCAATCATGGCGAACTTAATGTCACCACAGATTATATAATATTTTTTTATAGTAGTGGGGTAAGTGTTTTAAGGTGGCAAGATGAAGTTATTTGCTATTGAATTTCAATTCAATTTATTTGGTGTATTACGCGGACATGTACTGCTTGTGTTAATTTAAATAGTTTTCAAAATAAAAGAAAAACGTACAATAAAGTTATCAAATAAATATAAACAACAACAACTCTCTCAACAGGCCAAACCACTGAAGCGCTTTATTTTTCAAAGCATCAAAACTCATATTTTTAGTTTAGTATTTTAATCGTATTTTATTATATTTTTGTATATTTTTTGACGTTCATAAGTGCTTTTTGTAAGCCTAATTTGAAATAAATGTTTTTGACTTTGACTTTGAACTAGTTACACACTAAGTTTAGCGTTCGTATCGTGACCATAACAGATGCCGGTTAATGTTTAAGATCACTTTATGACAAGTTACTTAAGTTGTCACAATAACGTGTACCTATATCGTGGTTTAGACTTCTTTAATATGTTTTGAGCTAAGCACAAAATGTATCGTTATTATTCTTCCAATGCGACTGTATATACTACAAGTACATACATATAGAACATACAGTCGCTAAACTGTCTTAAATTTTAGACAGCTTATTCTTTTGACTTTGGGAAAAGTCGCTCATCCATCTTCCCACTGGGGATGGCGGGGCTGTGTGGGACTAGTTCACACCCTGAGGCCCGTAGGTATTCTAAAACGAGACTCAAGTATGGATCTTTACTTAAATAATGGTAATCAAAAAGAAACGTTTCCATTTATTTTGGTATGGTATGTGACGTCATTGCTCACTATCATCAATTGACCTAATATTTATTGGTCAGTTGTATTTATCAGTGTATTGTAAAAAATACAATATTGCAAATAAACAAAAGTGAACAATGAAACGACATATAAAATAAGGTTTATAAACGTCCTCACCGAGGGATGCGAGCCTATCCGCAAAGGGTATATATAGGCCTTAATCATCCCTGCGGGCTCAGTGTGAATTGGCCGAGTGGAGGTGCGCTTTTATTAAAATAAGGTTTGGTATTTAATTGCGGGTAGTGGAAAATACCGAATTAGCCAAGCAGTACCTATGACGATGAGGCCATGCATTTCATCGGACCGATAATCCTTAAATTCATCTTGAATTACCTTTTCGCCGAATAAAAGTTGATACTGATTATCAGATTACACGGTGAAGAAACGAAAAAGAACTACGAAGTATAATCCGCGGAATTGCATTAAAGGACATGATTATATCTTTAAGAACTTAACTAGTTTTCAAGTACTATCATTACAACCCATCTTCGTTGTGAAGGTACATTGTTAAATTGTATTCTTTAGTGATGTACTCGATGTCGCTATTATTTTTTCAATAAACTGTCATAACTTTATTACAACACTATATTGATTTAAAGCACATGAATAGTGTTCGTTTTATTAATGAAAAAATATATAATTTCACTTATTAAATATTATATACTACTTTTTTTAAAATTTTGATTCAAACCAGGACTTGAATTAAGCTAAAAATAAATGTTATATAATAGAAAGAGCATCAAAAAGACCAAGAACCTTTGAAACATGAATCTGAAAATAATCGTTATATATTTTGCAGTTGGATAACGCGTAGGCGTTTTATGTTTATTGTTTGACATCAACTTATAATTAAACCATGAAGCATTTGTTAATAACTTTATTTACCAAATAAAAGAAAGAGAAATTATTAAATTTTACCATTTCCGTATGATTGAAATTCTATATTGTATGTTAATAACACCCAGAATAATACAAACTGACATGTTCATATACACAAATGAAGTAGGTTAAAACCGGAATATTTTCCAATAGGTTGTCAAACTAAATCGATAAGTACTTACATACGTTCTTTATTAAGAACATCACTAGTGAATTGCATCATAATAACAGTAATCGTACTTTCTGCTGTAAAAGTTTTAAAATTAGAAGCTGGTTTAAAATTGTTATTATGTTCAGCCAAATTGATATTTTTTCCTTATTCTTTAAATAAAATGTCACACAGGTTTAGTGACAGTATAATCCCCATTTATATAGATGAATGGCAAAAAAAGTACTGTTTTTGTTTGCTTGCAATAAATGCCAGTAATTATAAATTCGGGTATCGGCACAAAGTAACTTTCATGTCGGTGTTTTACTGGAAATTAGGATTTGTTCCTGTCGCTTCACTACCTTACCTATATCTAGGCAAAACTCTAAGTTTCATGCTCATTTAAATAATTAGTGGAGTTTCCCTACAGCACGCTTATGTCAAAGCTTTTTACCTGTTGCTAACGAAAATATTGCCTGAGCGATACCACCTGGCGTTTCAGAGCTGGCAACGCAATTTTCATTGTCAGTGGTTATTTATGACATTAGTAGACGGGATTATCAGTACGCTCACCTGCTGGTAAGTGATGACCATGACAGAAGCAGTGTTGAAGGAAATTAATAAGAGTAGGTAGTATTTTTTTCCGTCAACACTGCTCTGCACTCGTTTCCCGAGGGACATTTACCCGGTAATTTAACTAGCTACAGTGCCCTTATCCCGAAACATGTATAATATGTATGAATTTACAAAAAAATATGTATAAGTTGTTTAGTAGTACTTGTAATACAAGCTTCACGCTTAACTTGGGGCTGATGTCGCTGTGAGGATTTTAGTGGATTGTTATTGTTTTCCGCTATAAGTCTATAAGAGGCTTAAATTTCGACTCCATAAGGTATCTAAAATGGTACTTGTGGGTGGCGAAAATGTATCAAAGAGACATTCAGTAATACGCCATGACCCCAACTAAGTATTAGCAGCTTACTGCGTTTGTGTCTAAACGTTTTACGTTAAAGAAATATAGTTAATAGTTAATGTGTTTATGGTAGAGGATAAGGTAGAGTTATCATATATAATTGCATTGATTCATAAAGTGAAAGAGTAGTAGATATGCGCCTGGCAAAGAAAAAATGTTACCAACTCTTGGCATTCTTATAGCGCTATCTAACTGCAACAGCAGCATGTATTTTTCTTTAACTTTTTTTGTTTTATCAGTGTATTTCCTTGTATCAATCATTGTAATCTGTGTAAAAATTGTAATTTATATTGTATACTTGTAAAAACTGTATATTAGTGTTTTTGTGTGGTCAAATAAACGTTTTCTATTCTATTCTATTGAATAGCCTACCGATGGTTTGAAATCACCTTTAGTATTTTTGTTATCACAAAAGTATAATGCACCCAAATAATACAAATATGTTCACAAAAATATTGTAACGCTCGGGCAGCGTAGGTACCCGGAACTTTTGGCCCTAGTGGATTCCCTAAACATTAAAGATCGGTAAAACTAATATAAATATTTACTTTTAACATAAACTACAAACTTGAAGGAATCCACGCGTGAGTACCTTCACTCACCTCCGGCGAAAAAAGTCTACCCTCCGCAATTTACTCCGTGTGTGATAGCCTTTAATTCACAACGACCCACCGCATCGAACAACGCCCCCGGCTAACACTGCTTACATTGCGTGTCAACTACCCGTCAACACCAACCAGCGCAAACAAAACGCGCAATGCACGCCATACAAATGTTTACACCACTTTGTCACGCATTAAGTTAAAGACACAAATCATAGAGGGCGCTCTTAAAATTATGACGTCACGTCCGGAATCGGTCTAGTATGGGGATTACCGCGAAAGTGGTAATTTGCCGGGAATTATGCAAAGTTCACGTGGCGGGCGTGTGTTTTTCTAGTAAATTTATTGGCAACGATGGGCTATTGAGCTGCTAGAACTTGTTTGTATGTTAATCCGTTCTGTAGGCGTCGCGAGCGTACGCGGTTTATAGAGAAAAGTTATTAGAACTTGTGATGTTTACATTAGAATATTGTTAGCATCCAAATTGGTGTTTTACATGTAGAACAAAGGCGATGCGTACAATCATAGATCACGCGAGTGCTATGATATCTAGTGCTTATAAAGTGGAAATCTTTAAGAAGTAGTATTTACCCGACTGCCGAAGGAGGGTTATGTTTTTCAAACGTATGTAGATTTCTATGTTCCCTGCTGCAGCCTAAACGGATTGATGTATTTTATCTTCATCATCATCAGCTCATTAAACGTCCCCACCAAGGGGCACGAGCCTACCCGTATAGGGTGATTAGGCCTTAGTCGTCCACGCGGGCCCAGTGCGGATTGGACGACTTCACACACAACCTTCGAATCTCTTCGCAGGCGTGCATGAAGGTTTCCCCGATGTTTTTCCTTCACCGTAAGAGCGTCGGATAACGTACATATTTTCGAAAATTCGAAAATACATTGGTAGTGTCGGGATTTGAACCTCAGCCTCCCGGTAGGAAGGCGACAGTCCACACCACTGAGCCACCGACGCTATTTTATCTTAACAGAACTTTATTAGCTGAGAACATTAGTTGCATGTTTCTGGGTGGAAACATGCAACTAATGTTAAACCGGTATTTTTTTTACCATGGCTTTTCAGCCATTCGTTCATTCTATTATTAGTACATATAGTAGAATTTATGTACGAGCGCTGGAAACAAACTGTTTCACAAGACCATGAGAATGGTTTCATATCATACAGATAGACCCACAGACATCCGAATATACAATTAGACTGGACAAGCCGCCAAGTTTATAGGCAGTCCCAGTGTCGCAATTTCTTTTCGGTTCTTACCTGTGAAAAGTTACTGATTCCTTGCGATGATGGCATGTTACAATTGCACAGGATGGCATTTTGGGAAAAACGGTAATTTCTTCTAATATTCGTGCGTCTTGACTCGTCTCACAGAGCGTAAACTGGCAGCCAGTGTCTCGTTGAGCTTACATTTGTCGCACTTAAAAACGCGGCTTGCCCTATCTCCTGTATTGGGAAATCTGTGGATAGACCCCACCGCGGCGTTGAATTGTAAGATGAAAAAATTGTATTTTAAAGTTTTCTATAACACTCCCTATTTTTTGTAGATAACAGAGAAATGGAGTAAAAGCTTTGTGATGGTGTTGGCTAGCCGAATAATGTTGGCTTCCGACAAGGGAATTCATTAGAGAAGTGCGAAACACTCCTCTTTCATGGGACGATATATGGCATTGCGATGGTACCTACCTAGACGACTCAGTGCCGAGTCTACCATCAGATGAGCCGTTTGCTCGTTTGGCAATGGTCAAAATTTCTTTAAAAGCGATAAACTTAATATTATTCTTCTCTTATCTTTCTCAATTTTCAACCAACCTGTTGCAGTACGATGCTAAAATCTTTTGCGCTAGATATCCCAGTCCTCCGCTTTCGTTGTCCAACCTCTATAAGCGACCTTTGGCAAGTAGTCAGTCGCTCGGTCCGGGCGTCTTACGCTAAGTTTGCGAATACGCAGTCTCTAAAATTCATTTTCTTTAACTGTTTTAAAATAATTAATGAAAATAAAAAAATATACTAAAATACTAAAACTAACGAAAAATATTCGTTAAAAATCTTCGTCACAAACCTAAACCGGAATGGTTGGCGCTCTTTAGGCCTTTTGGGGCCTAGTTTGGGCTAGATGGCTCTGTGTGTATGTCAGTAGATATTTATTTGAATTTCTGTATATTTTTTCAAAATACTATGCTACCGACATCAATCGAATTTAAGCAAAGTTTACAACCAAAAAGTAGAACAAAACGCCCGTGTTTACTTCATAAACGATTCAAAAGCCAATTACTCATCGGCGGCCAAACAGAAACTAGGCAAAGTTTACACAGAGGCGTGAATCACGTGCTCGCTGGAAGAATACAACTTACAGTGGCGAGAAAATTTACAAATAAAAGTTCAAATTGAAAATAAAAAAACTGGTTAACACCCCATACGTGTGGGTTTATAAAAAAAAATCCTTCTAAATACTTTAAGTTTCAGTTTTTAATTGCTGTTTTTAAGATGCGGCACTATTACAAAAAGTCTGTTTGAAATAAATTTCATGCAATAAAAGGCAAATACTGTGGAAAAAAATATCCACTATTTTAAAATAAATCAAAATAGAATTTGAATTTGCATAAATCTTTTAAATTTATCAAGAAGTACAAGCTTATAGCGATAAATAAATAAATATTCACTGACACTCACACAGCGCCATCTAGCCCCAAGTTAAGCGTGAAGCCTGTATTATGGGTACTAAACAACGGATAAATATACTTATATACATTTTTTTTGTAAATACATACATATTATATATAGAAAACACCCAGACCATTACAAACAGACATGTTCATGCACACAAATGTTTGTACTGCCCGGGGATCGAACCCGGAACCCTTGGTGTTGCAGTCGACCTCTCAACCGTGACACCAAATGGGTCGTCAAAGCGATTAGAGCGTAGCTCATTGGTGTGGACTGTTCCCTTTCGATCTAGAAGATGTAAGTTCATGGCCTGCTACGTACCTTTGTCTTATCCAATTTTCGAAATTATATGTCCGTTTAACCGACGCTCTTACGGTGAAGGAAAACATCGCGAGGAAACTTGCGCACGCCTGCGAAGAAATTGAAAGGTTGTGCGTGAAGTCGGCCAATCCGCACTGGGCCTGCGTGGACGACTGAGGCCTTTACCCTTTAGGGGTTGGCTCGTGCCCCTCACTGGGGACATAAAATTGAGCTGATGATGATGATAATAAAAGTTAGCTTACATATTTCAGGCTTAGACGAGATATTTGCTAACTTTGTAGCTTGTGGCGTCATGATTTGAAGACACTGCAGCCTCTAGCCCAGTGCCTATCCATTACGTTTTCTATTTACAAGTCACATTTCTATTTGACTTACGCAGTAGAAACGGCTTGTTTATTTATTTAACAATTTATGCACACACAGAAAAGACAAAACACAATAAACATGGAAATTTCCAGCTGGCCAAAACAAACGGAAACAAAATAAGACAAGTAGGCAAGTCTGTACTAATAATAAAATAAAAATACACAACACACATATATATATATATAATATATATATATAATATATATATATATATAATATAATATATAATATTAAATATAATATATAAATTATATATATAATATATATAATATTATATATAATAGATGATAGAACATTTAATTACCCATAGCAAAACTTCGTGACTATACTAGCATTTAATTAGGCGTATATGGCAAGTATTGTAAGTAATTTATCTCTATTAAACATGCATTTGGAATTAGAACCACATTTAAATTTATCTCCCGACATAGCTGTACTTACAAATAGAGCACAATCAAATCGTGTCGAACGTTTTAAATACATTGATATAACTATGTACACTTGTGGCCATAGTCCGTGGAGGTAAAAGATTTAAACGGGTTTATATAACCCTTTTACCCTTAACTTAAATATCTATTAATTACAGTCAAGCTGATAGTAAAAAGCAACTTTTGCTCATACCTTTGCTATGCGGAGCGCCTATGCCCTGCAGTGGAATATTATAGGCTGACGATAATATGATTCCGAAGTAATATCCAGTAGGAGTAGGAGTAAATATCTAATTAAAAGAAGTTATTTTTTTTCTCTTCCTAAACAAACGTAAACCCTATTTTTAACCCCCGACGCAAAAAGAGGGGTGTTATAAGTTTGACGTGTCTGTCTGTCTGTGTGTCTGTCTGTCTGTGGCATCATAACTCCCGAACGCATGCACTGATTTCAATTAAGTTTTTTTTGTATTAAAGGTGACTTATGTGCGAGTGTTCTTAGACATGTTTGATAAAAATTGGTTGAGCCGTTTAAAGTAGTGAGGAGTGAAATTGGGGAGAGTAACCGAATGACTGCAAATACTTGGAATCAGTAACATGTGACCTTTAGCCTATTTATAGTAAGAAAAACTAGTAATTAGTAAGTAAAATAGCGAACAAGCTTGACCTTAAATTGTAGTAAGTTAATTATAATATACTAAAATCTAACTTAACCTAACCTACCTATCAAAAGTATGAAATAAAAATTAAATAAAAAATTAAAAAAACCCCCGACACAAGAACTTAAGTAATTTCGATTTAAAAAGTAAAAAATAATAAAAGAAACTTAATGTTAAAGTACCTAAGAATCTATTAATAATTCTAAAAAAAAACGTCGCGTTGGGGGACTGAACTTGATATGAAAAATATCGTAGATAAGAAAGGAATAATTAGGAGCGGTCCCCCAACGCGACGTTTTTTTTTAGAATTATTAATAGATTCAATTACTTTGCTAGAATTTGTAATTACGTCAATCAAGAAAGTTTTCTTTGAGGCCGTGGTGTTCTTATTTAAAATTCACGCATACCGATTGCAAGGCACTGCAGTGTACACGTTGAATGTTTATTCTGATCGGCAATAAGGCAAACAAACGTCATGCAGCGCCGGTGGGCTCGGCTCGCACCTTGCACGCTCCCTGCGTTGTAGAGACAATGATATTCTGTATATATAAAGATAGATAGATACGCCACCCGTGCCTCAAAACGTACCGCCAAAGAGAATACAGTTGTAGGCTCTTTGTTTAGTAAATGTACGCTCATTCGAAATATGTGTATGTTTTTTCGGTTTTGTGTATATGAATCTATACTTGTTACATCATTGTGTAATGATAATAGGCATGATGACTTTGTCCTACAATCGTAACAACTATTTAATATATTTCAAATCTGGGTTAAAAATTACGATGTGCTTACTCTCAGATAGAAAACTCTGATGTTTAATAAATTAATTAGTCTCCAAAGTTAGGTGCGCAAGTCCATTTTTAAAATACATAATTTAATTACATAAGTACATACCTATACCTAACTATCATCATCAGCTCATTAAACGTCTCCACCGAGGGCACGAGCCTACCGTAAGTGATCAGGCTTAGTCGTTCACGCGGGCTCAGTGCGAAATGGCCGAATTCACGCACTAACTTGGAAAAAATATCAAACCAACTTGTTTTAAAGTTTCACGATTACTAACCCATTCTCATATTCCTAACTTAGTTACGTGTTCATAATGAGAGCGCTGCATTTCTCAAAACATTGCGCAGCTGCAGTTTAATGCACTTGCAATGTACTCTTGCGTGCTGTTTGGATTTGGCCTAAACATGGCTAGTATTATGAGTGCATTATTACCTTCCGGGTGCAATGCTTGCAGTTATTATCGATGAAATAAACAAACTCAAAATAAGTTTACGTTGTTGTGAACTTAAACTAGCATTCTCTCTCGGTCTGTCTTCAACCTATCGCAGTCTACTGCTGGACTGGTCTTTGGACTGTAACCTGTTGCGATGACCAATGTGTGTTGGTGTTATTTATACCATAGATGGTGAAAGTGGCATGACTTTAGCATAAATATATTTGTACCAAAAATTTGATCAGCAAGTTGAGGTGGCAGTGGGCTGGCCACTTATGTCGCAGAACCGATGGCCATTGGAGTTCTGTGTGGAGAGCTCGATTTGGCAAGCGTTCTACTTTGAATCTACTTACGATCCAGGGCCATCGCACTTAAACCGGTTAACTTAAAGTTTTTGCCCGGGTGCACCACACCATACTTTTGAGGTATGGACACCGTACATCCTTTATGAGATTAATAATCATGAGTCGTTATTATGGGTATACCATACATGAACAGCTAATTTCATAGTTTATAGTGTTTAGTCAATGGGATGCATGGTCGCCAATCTAAATATGAAAGGGAAGTGCAAGTGTACGCGCGTAGGCGGGCCGGTAGGTCGAAGCTCGTGCATCTTAAGCGCGGGCGTGAGACACTAGTCTGCTTCATTTCTGGTTGCATTGTTTATGAAGGATCGTAATAGATTTTGTTATATTGGAAGAGCGTCGGTAGCTCAGTGGTGTGGACTGTCGCCTTCCTACCGGGAGGGCTGAGGTTCAAATCCCGACACGTACCAATGTATTTCGAATTTTCGAAAATATATGTACGTTATCCGACACTCTTACGGTGAAGGAAAACATCGTGAGGAAACCTTCATGCACGCCTGCGAAGGGATTCGAAAATTGCGTGTGAAGTCGTCCAATCCGCACTGGGCCCGCGTGGACGACTAAGGCCTAATCACCCTATACGGGTAGGCTCGTGCCCCTCGGTGGGGACGTTTAATGAGCTGATGATGATGATGATATTGGAACTAGCCAACGTGTTAAAAAAGAAAATTTTAAAATATACACAGGATGGAAAGAATAAATTGGAAAGAAATGACATCCAACGAAGAAGTGTTACAGATAGTAAACACAAAACGTTACATACTCAGTACAATAGATAATAGAAAATAGAAGAGGAAAGATGTTTGAACACCTAATTTCGTGGAGGGTTCCGCAGCAGCAAGTTACATAAAATAAAGTAATTTTTATTTACTTAGGCACCTACTACAGCTTCACCGATTATGACGTATAAAAAAAACTACACATCAGAAATCGTTCAAACCAAATTTCGTTGTTAGATTTTATAATATTAAACATTGTGTGTGTGCGTGTGGTCGTGTGTGTGTCTGTTTGTACGTGCGTGTGTGAGTGTGTGTGTGTATGTGCACCTATATACACCAATTTCAATGACATATGTATCAAACTGATATTTCCAACTCGATGTTTAGACTACGACCACGGGAGTTATTGTAAGCTAAGACAGCATTGTCTAACGTTTACTACAAAAATAGCCATTATCAAAGTCCACTCTAAGTATTATATTACAGTCGTCCGTGTGCCCAGTTAATTACCGGCTCAACGAAACGCTTTGTTCTTACATTGTTTTTTCGGTTAACATAGAATGTTACAGTTGTCCTCTATTATAATTAGGATTGTTTCAAAGAGATCCCTATTTTAGTTTTAGAGGTTACCTATTTAAATGTATCGTTTTGATTATTGAGGGCTCCAGGGCGTAGTGCGATCTTTTTTATGTTCCATTGTATAGAATGGTCAAGATTCTCTCGCCTTACCTATTGGTAAGTGATACGCCTGACCATGACAGAGCGGCATTGAAGGAGACCAACAGCTGATAGACAGTTATTCTTCTGCGTCAATGCCCACCGCGCCCCACACCAGGCGTTAGGTTTCCTATACCCGGTAATTTCATTAGCTACAGTGCCCTCATCCGGAATACACAAAAAAAGTGCATAACACTCCTGTTTCGAGGGCTGATATCTGGCACTACGGTGGTACTTCCTAGACGATTCAGTACCGAGTCTACCACCTAGTAGTTGCTCGACTCGTGTGATCGCCAACCGAACGTTTACTAGGTGGTAGAGAAGTAGTGCCAGGTATCGTCCCGTGAAATAGGAGTGTTTTCCACTTCTGTGATTCGGGATGAGGACACTGTAGCTAGTAAACTTCCGGGTATAAAACCTAAATCTGTTGTCTTGGGTGGGTGCTTGTGCTTTTGTTGTACCATACCTTCCATTGACTCATGATAAAAATGTTGTGTGCAATTAGTTTTCCTCCTTTTTCTTTTTAAATAAAACGGACTTAATAAATATATTCAAACAATGCAGCTTTTGTATATCCTTATTTGTAGATATCCTATGCTAACTGCCTCGTTAGCACTTCCGTCTAGGAAACACATATACCTAGGTCCTAGTATTTAATAGGCTGGTTTTTGCCAATATACTAACTGTGTAAATAATGTAAATAATACAAATATATCGATATTCAATGTTTATCAAAATAAATAAATTGTACGAGATAATTCATAAGAATAAGTAATGAAATAAGACCCGAGAAATCTTCATAGATATTTTGTGCTGGAAGCCCTGCAGTAAGTCATTTCTCAATTATATAACATAAAAATCAAATTATCTTTATTAACATAAAAAATATTATATAAACAAGTGAAACCCCTGACTCTTGTAAAAGGTAAAACTTGTGATACTGAAAGCAGTGCCCACTCGCTCTGCGCAGTATCACAAATGTTTTATGATAATAATCTAAACAAAATAAATTATGTAAAATAATATAGCTAAGTATATACATAAACAAGGTAATATTATAGAATATATTATTCAATTTGAGGTTTATAAATGCCCTTTAAATTTTCATCATCATCAGCTCATTATATAATAATAATAATATTTATATGTCCCCACCGAGGGGATCGAGCCTACCCGTAAAGGGTTAGGCCTTAGTCGTCCACGAGAAAGTGCGGATTGGCCGACTTCACACACAGCCTTTGAGTTTTGCGTGAAGCGTGCAGGTTTCACGATGTTTGCCTTCACCGTACGAGCGTCGGATAAACGTACATATAATTTAAAAAAATCGTAAATTCATTGGTACATGGCAGGATTGGAAACTGCACCCTCCAGATCGGAAGGCAACCAATAAGCCACCGACGCTTTACGTATAAACTTACGTGTTAATTCATCATATACAAATGTCACTGCTACTATTGCTGGTAATCTACGAGAGTACTAAGTCGTCTAGGTAAAAAAAAATCAAATGCATTCATATACTCGAAATGTTTATAGTTCCTTTTTAGAAAATACATTATATCCATCATAAATTGGAGGGCTGAGGTTCAAATCCCGACACGTACCGATGTATTTTCGAATTTTCGAAAATATATGTACGTTATCCGACGCTCTTACGGTGAAGGAAAACATCGTGAAGAAACCTTCATGCACGACTGCGAAGAGATTCGAAGGTTGTGTGTGAAGTCGTCCAATCCGCACTGGGCCCGCGTGGACGACTAAGGCCTAATCACCCTATACGGGTAGGCTCGTGCCCCTCGGTGGGGACGTTTAATGAGCTGATGATGATGATCATAAATTTTATTCATCATCATTTTATATTGGATATATCATGATGATTGCGTTATTACGTATTCCTGGACGCCATATCGTACAAGCCGAAGATTACGGTAATTTGAACCTTGATATCAGTGCCGTAAGGAGTCTCTTTGACATGGTAGAGTCGGCGACCACCCGCACGCCTTTATCATCCGTTATCAGAGTCATCTCTAGATCCGACCGCGTCCTAATTAGCGGCCCGGCGGGCGCTAAAACTGCGCATGACATTGGTGTTAACAAAATTACATGATGGTTCGATTTGTAGTTTTATATGATCGCTCGTTTCTTTAATTACATGCCAGCATGTTTGTACCTACTTATAGTTTGCATGATTGTTTGGGAAGTTTCACATCTATACTAATATATAAAGCTGAAGAGTTTGTTTGTTTGAACGCGCTAATCTCAGGAACTACTGGTTCGATTTGAATAATTCTTTCAGTGTTCGATAGCTTATTTATCGAGGAAGGCTATAGGCTATATATCATCACGCTACGAGTAATAGAAGCGGAGCAGTAATGAAAAATGTTTCAAAATCGGGGGTATTTTTTCATACTTGGAGCTTCCGCTGCGTACGCTGCGTAAACGGTTAAAGTTACACAAAAGTCATGTATGAGAGTATTGTTCTCCTTTTAAAGGTCTACAAAAAGTCCGCGGCAGCATATGTCTATCTTTTAAGGTTAGCTCACTATAACATATTTTTTGCTAATAAAAAATTCTGAAATTGACCCTGAAACCTTTAAAGTTGGAGGGAGGGGAAAATCCTATGTATAGTGACAAATGAAAGTACCGTGTTATCCCGAATTTAATGCGAGCGAAGCGCGCGGCAAAAGCTAGTTTAAAATATTTTCATGTACGGTAATTTCAACGACCTGTTTATGATTTCTGTTAAAATATTACTCTTTAAAACTTTGCATCTTGTAATCGCAATAAATAAATGCTTTAAATATCTATGGGCAATATTTCAAAAACTTGTATGAGCTTTATTCATTATCAGTTCATCTTTCATTATTATTTCTACTCTAGTATCTTTTGTCAGTGTTATCCTCGTCGATTTTAAAAATATATGAACGATTTTTAAAAGTTAAAGCGCAGCCGATTAATACAAGCGTTCCAACTATACAGTTAAGTATTTTAGAAAATAGGAATACGATAAACGTTACTTATTCGTAAGTTCAAAAGATAAAGCTAATCCAATCCAATCAAACATATTCCTACTTATTTCATAACCGCTATACTTAGGGTCAGCAAATGTGCCATAAATACACATTAATTTCATAACCGAACGGCGGCATCTTAGCGCAAGCGTCCATGGTCCATCGTGGTCCGAACAGTCGCCGCAGCCTGCCCGGCCCGCTAGCACGCATGCGCGCCGCCTTACTAACATTTGGCGGCAAACGATTCCGTGACAGCGATTTAGGCGCGAAACCACGCGATGCTCAGTGACGTTCAGTGTTGATGTGATAAATAACAAACGCAGTAATCCAAATTGGTTTCAAGGAAACAAGTTGACACCTAGAATTCCACCTTGCATAATTCCGACAAAATGTTTCAAAAGTTTTGGCAAATTTGCACTAAAATTACAGTTGTACAAATTATGAGAATAAAAATAATTATTTGTTAAAATAGCTGGTTTTAATGAATCGGTAAAATATAAAGAAATTACCATTGATAATCGAATAGTTTTGTAGAAATTGACAGTGCTTAGAGTGACATAATCAAATCTCAAATTGGTTGATGAAATAAAAACAAACGATAGTGAAACTGGAACAATCAAGAGCAAGCCAATGAATGATTTATTATCTGAGACAGACGCTACAATAACAAACTAACCCAATGGAGTTACAACAGATTTGTTTAGTGTTGCCCTAAAATGTATGGATGATGTGTTCGTGGATGCACTGGTATGTGCTGACGGTGGCAGTAGTTCTTGCCTTAGCATCAGCTGGTTCGGGGCCTCGGAGATGTGCTGGCAGAATAGCCAGAGAACGTCTAAAGGCAGCTGAAAAGATACGAGATAAGAGGTTTTACTTGCTCTGCTGCGCTCCAGCATGTGCCACTCGAAGACCAAGGCCTCCGCCCTCGATAAGACGGTACCAGCCTTACCATAAAACTTGGTACGGATTGAAATACGGTATGTCTAATTTGTTTTTTTTTTGTTTTAATACACGTTATAACATAACCCACTCGTGTACTTAGCTTAGGTAGCTTAATTCCAGATACTATGAAAATACAGCATTTTAATGATACAGTTTTTACTATCATGAAATTGAACCAAAGAAATAATTAATTAAAATATTGATAGATAAATAATTTAAATAAATCATCACGTAATAATAAAAATAAAAAAAAAGTTCATTTATTTTCTCTCCACAAATGACATTAATAAATACAGATCTAGCATTTATAGTGTAACAATTTGTCATTCGTGGGAGACTGGTACCCATATAGGTTCGAAGACCTGTATGACGGGTCACCAGGCCCCCGATGATTACATGGCAAAAGAAACTTAAAGTATATACAGTCCAGATTTGAGCTAGAGTTAAAATTAGAACACAATATATTGCATTTGTGGTGAGTGTCATATGAATAGATGTATGTATGTATGTGTGTGTGTGTGGTTGTGTGTGTGTGTGTATGTGTGTGTGTGGTGTGTGTGTGTGTGTGTGTATGTGTGTGTGTGTGTGTGTGTGTGTGTGTGTGTGTATGTGGTGTGTGTGTGTGTGTTGTGTGTGTGTGTGCGTGTATGTGAGACCGGTTTTATTTGTTTACAAGAAGTAACTGCTCGGTATCTGCATACGATAGGTTCTGTAAGTATTTTGTATTCTCATTTTGCATGTCATTTATTTTTATTGTTTATATCAAGTTTTTTTGTGTAATTTATTGTATAGATATGGGCCCAAAAAAATTACAAATCGTCCAGCAAAGGACGTTTTGCAAGCCACGATCCAGCACTAAATGATTTCGTCGTCGGTCATCTTTTACTGTCGTCGTCGTAATCGTGTGAACAAAATTTTCAGACGACATTGTAATAGAGCAAAGCTTAAATTATCAAATGATAACTGGAAAAATCACCATTCTTGAATATTAATTGAACAAAGATACCAAAAAAAATTGTTTTGCGAAGAATTCGGCCTGCTTTACGCTCACGTGTATAGCAAATTGTCATACCTTGTAAAACATAATGCAAGCACGCAATATCCATCCCTTAAAATTCTTATTTGCAGGCAATCACCAGCTCATGAATACGGTGATACGCTCCCATTCCGATATTATGTAAATTGCTGGTAAATTATAGTCGCATTGTCGGTGCAGAGACTTGTCCAAAATCCAGATCGTGACCTTTAAGATCGGGGCCGGTACTTCCGCGCTTGTTCCTGCGCCGGCGCAGGTTATCGCGGTTCAACGACCCGATATTCGTATCGTTGCCAAATATATCCCATTTATGAATTGGGTAATTTAATGTCAAGACAATCGAGACGCTCCTATCAGTCGTCAAGTAAACGGCCACTTTATTTTGCAAGTTATTTGCTTCGGTGGAACATTAGAATTGTTCAAATAATTGATAATTTATTGAATTAATTTTTTTTAGAAAAACTATGGCTAGATAGATGTTTAATAATAGTGGAAAACTACTATATTATGAGACGTGAGCTGGATAATATACAATGTTCGGGAAAAAATACTCAAAGATAACAAAAATGTATCGTAAATCATTTTGCCCAAACTGAAATGCTAATAAAAATGTTTCATCAAATAAATATAAACCTAATCGTGATGATGAAAAACATTGTATTTATAATACCACCATTAGATTTAAAATAGAAACTTGAACTGACGATACTGTTGAAGGTGGAGCGGTGGAGCTTATAGCTGATTTGGGTTATTAGGGCGGATTTAAGATAACGTCGGGCCTTCTCAGACTAATGTTTGAGTTTCGGCCGCAACTCTACTTATTAGCCGCATACAATTTTGTACTTAAGTAAAGGAATACAACACATTTTAACTTATGAAACAATAAATCTTAGTCTAGTTGAACGTATATTAAGCATTACTTGAATATTATTTTAATTTTATTGAGATGTTTACTACCGATTTATAATTAACTATTTCATTAATTATCATTTTATTTGTCTTCCTTACACTTATTGAAAATCACCCAATCTATTGTTAAGGCAGCATATTTTTCTTTGAAATTAAATTGAAACCTAACCGAAAAGGCCATTGTCATTCTTCGAATTCCATTTCTTTTGTTTGCACTATCATTATTTTGTAGGTGCGCAACAATACTTGAGATACTTGACATGCCCGTTGTGTGCTTGCCCTGGACCAATCAATCATACAAATGAGACGATCAATCTCCGTTGGATGCAAATCCCTTACAATGCAAACGCTGGAATACCATCTGTTACTGTGATGGGCGTGTCTCAAAAATTACACCGCATACCAGTAGCTGCTCTGGAGTAGAATAGGTAGAGCTATTAACGATGGCTTTAGTACTTTGTTTGAAATTTTTGCTTAACTATTATACTATACAGTGTTGAACATTACGGCTACGATGATTTGTAACTATTTTAGTCTTTAAACGTAGAAATTCGCTTCACATATACTCGCATGAGTAGATAAGATCAATAGAATTTTTATTCTAATTTGTACTTGCGTAATGAAGACACATGTTGTGTGAAGTAAAACTCAACTGTATGATACCTAATGGCCTGATTGATTTAATTTTGGATTCCAAACAAATTGTAAGGTATCAAAATTATAAGTTATCTTTAATGCGACTACAAGGAAATTACTATTATAAAATGAATTACTTATACCTATTATCATTATACCAAACTTGTTCTATAACAAAAAACCTTTGGAACATGCTATAAAGTCTTGATAACACCGTAGAAATTTGCATCATTTATTTCAATATCAAATGCTAATCTAGACTGTTTAATGGCTCGCTGCATAATATTGTCATCATGTTACCGCAACTCGATAACACCGTAATCACAGCTGGAGATTAAGGTCTCAATCAGGGCTTGCGTTTATCAATCACTGTACAGTGTTCACTGTAAACCGGTGCGACCGGCTGTCGCATCGGCCGAAGGAGATTGCTCAACGGGAAACATTTATCGGCACCATGGCTTGATGCATTGTCTTCATCCGCAAAATCGCTAGGCGATACATCATTTATGAGGCGAGGCAATCATTCATGTCATCATTGATACGTTCAAAACTAGTCGTCAGTGTTGATTTCTGTTTTAAAGTTCGATTCATCAGTCACAATGGTTATCCACGTCTAATACGGTCGATGTCTCAATCCGGTTGTAAATCAACGCAGGATACTAAAGGCTCAATGAGGTTGCTCTGTGAACCGAACCCGTGGGGCGGCTCCAACTTTCGGTAATTCCTACGCCGGTAATTACACAACAAAGCGGTCGATGGTGGAGATAAGCGATAAAAAATGAGGAGTGAAGTCGCCCGGACGGGACCACCTCCTGCGAGGTCGTCGGCCGCAGGATTCCCCTGAATCAACTCTTGTTAGTCGTTATTGATTTTACACGCTGTGATTGTTTGAATATGTCCGATTCGTGAAGCGGAGATCGGAACAAATCGATACTCTGCACTGAATGGTGCGGTCGTGACGACCGGACCCGCGGCCCGATGTAGGATGGCAACACTTGACGGTATCGTACCAGCTATCAAGGAGGCCGAAAGTTTTTATTTGCTACGTAATTTATAGCTTTTTTCATAATCATTGGTGTAAAATCTTAAACTTCATACGGTCAAATTATTTTAGGAAACTAAAATAAAAGAAAACATCGGTATGAAATCATCAGTATCCAATCCCATTAAAAGCTTACTGATGGAAAAAAATGGATAAAGTTATTGGATTCCATGTCTTGTCTGTCTTTTTATAAGCAAAAGTTTCTAGATCATTGAGAATTTGGATTAATTATTTTTAGTTATTTATTGAAACCAATCTATTAACTCATCTGCTTTCAATGTATAAGTAATACATTTTGAGGTACCTTACGAGTATAGTCCCTATGAATATTACTTCTGTGTTAAGTGATATATATATCTAGAAGTACATATTAGTATTATAACAACCCTAAGTTGACTTTAACTGTAAAATAAGCAACATAAGCTTTGCCTTTATAAGATTTGGCTTAGTTGCATTGTGCAAAGATGAACAAATGATGCTTAGCCAAAAAAGGAGTCCCCCTAGAAGGAACACACCGATGACGAGGCAAATCTACTTCTGAAATAGGAGACTTAAATGAAGACATTAATGAACAAAAGGACTTAATATTATACGCAGATAACTTAGTAATGTTGGACTTGTTTGGAAGCAGTGCTATCTTAATGAACATTGCAATGTTTTCATTAGTACTTCAAGAAGTCTAGCTGCAAGTAGTAACAAATATTATATTTATGGTAATGTAATGTTACATTAAGATAAATTGCTCCCATAGTCTAGTGGTCTCAATATTGTTTTTAGGCCGTCGATCGACTTGGGTCGAATTGTTTGGGCAGACCGTATAAGTCACTTTGTAAGTCTTAGTTTAGACTTGGGGATTAGAAGCTACATCCTCTGCATTCCTAACTCGATATATACACCTGAATCTATCCCGAAGCGTATCGTGCCCTTCTGTTATTTTGATTTCATGTATAAATCCGAAGATCCTCGAAGATCCTACTTATTCCGAACCAGTGGTAGAGTCACAAAAAATATGATAATAATTACAATTGACGATTCAAAAGTATCTGTAACAGATTTATTTGAATAAAGATTTTTTTCTTTCTTTCTTTCAAATTAGTCAATAATGTCCCGCCTTCTCCATCACACGAACTCAATATAGATCAAATGGTGTTTCTTCTTCTTAGCGTGTCAAAGGCAAACACACATTAATAGGTGTGTTTGCCATCGTGGGAAAGGATTTGCCAGCTAGTGAGTAGGACTCGCTCAAGGTGCGCCCGATGTCTAATTTCAGGGAAAAAACATCTACGTGGAGGCTCCTTGAATGGTGCTTATAACTGTTCTCAGGTTTTAGGCGAAGTTGAACATGCATTTACTACAGATATTTTTTATGTAAATAAGCAATTATGTACAGGAAAACATTAAATCGAGTCACGAGTCATTGAATTCGAAAAACAATTACTTATAAACGAGTATTGGTTTATTTCTGTACAACACAACTAGTTGTATCAATCAACTGTATTCTCAGATTATGGTTTATACTGAAGTTAAGACATAAAGCCTTTAGAGGACTACTTGGCAATCAATTTCACTGTCTTACAATTGTGTCTATGGGTCAGGAGTGCCTCAATTTACTTTGAGTACCCTGAGAAATGCTGCTAGCTGAGGATTGTGCTTGCGAGTATAAATAGGGTTGTCAAACCCCTTTTTGAGAAACTACACGTGATTCTTGCGGGATTCTTCTAAAAAAATAAGAATAAGAACTCCCGCCACGTACCAATATGATTTCGTATTTTCGAAATTATATGTACGTTATCCGACGCTCTCACGGTGAAGGAAAACATCGTGAGGAAACCTTCACGCACGCCTGCGAAGAGATTCAAAGGTTGTGCGTGAAGTCGTCCAATCCGCACTGGGCCCGCGTGGACGACTAAGGCCTAATCACCCTATACGGGTCGGCTCGTGCCCCTTGGTGGGGACGTTTAATGAGCTGATGATGATGATATTTTAGGAAGAAAGGAAGAAAAAATATTTAATTGCCGCATAAAATTTACAAACAAATCCTTTACTAACTTAAAGCTTAATCATGAGATGCATACAAATAAGGTCGCCATGCAGTGTATGTCGCAGTATTTAATTGATGCTGCGACTCTGATTTTTAGTGGGATCTGTGGAAAAGGGTCTTGTAGAGTGGGGGAAAATCCTTAATTTTGGTAAAATTGAAAATTGTCAACTAGCCTATACTCTTAATGCGTGCTATGGACTTAATGGTGGTGTGGACTGTTGCCCTCCCGGTAGGACAGTCCACACCATTGAAGACGCTCTCCTAAAATATATATATATGTAATATGCACGTTTCAATACGTAGTAGCCCTAGTCCCACCTATCTGCTACAGCAAATTAACCAGTGGTTAAGCTAACTGTTGGCAGATGCCGGGGATCGCCGTCTGTGTCCGGAATTTGATTGCACCAATCATGACAAATTAACCTTTTTGCCGTCAATAAGACCGTACCAACATTTATCGGCCCATCTGTCATTGCGACACATAAACGGTTTGCTTTGCAGCTAAATGTTAAAATATATTTTGGTTTGGACGTAATTGGCATTGATATAAAAATAAAAGGAAGGAATATAAAAAAATAAATAAAAATAATTATTTCGAACTAAACACAACTTTTAAATTTTTTGGACACATATTGACGACCCATCCGGTGTCTGTACGTCGACTATTACTTACACTGAAGGATCCGGGTTCCATCCCGGGCATTAGTCGATATAAGTCTCATGCTTAGTTTTTTATTAGTGTCAGTGGATATTTCTTTATTTATAGTTCGTGAAAAATCATACTAGTGCTGGAAGCGTTATAATATCGATGAACACAACACTCTTTTTAGTGACTCTAAAAACGTTCTCTTCTACGCTTTCCAGAACCCGCTATTTACTACATAGGCATTCTTATTATATGAGTATTAGCTCAAGGACATACCTATATTTTATGACACAGATTTTGATTTCCATCAACCTTAACTTAACTATAAATGAATTACTTAAGTTTTTAGTTTTATATTCGTATAATAGTGTTTTCATATTGTTAGTTTTTAATTAACTGTTATTAAATAGATTAATAAATAACTATCGCAAACTTCAGACATTGCGTCTACCGGAGAAAAGTAAATTCCCAGCCCCCAAGAGTCTTAGCAGTCAAACACTCTGTATATGTCTAGGAGAAAGCATCTAGACAAAAAAGATCAAATACATTTTCCCACATTAGACCGCTGAAAGAAAAACAAAAGCTAGACACAAGCATGTGGAAGAGGAAGCCGTATGTGCTAAAAGCTGATAATTGCGCGTGCGCACCTCAGCCGCGCCTTGAGCGATACTATCAGTTGATTATCGACGCCACGCCGACACACACCCCGCAATCAATATATGTATTTAGCTAATATATTCCCTTCAACACGAGAATAATAATTATTAGACAAAAAAATAGAAATTTCTTTAATGATCACATCCATACACTAAATGCAATAAAACAAATTATAAGAAACAATAAAAGTCAGCATAAATAAATAGAACAGATCACATATAAATAAATAGAATACACTGGTTGTGTTTGGGAATTCCGAGATAAAATATTGTTTTGAATCAATTCATTGCAAACTTCCATCAAAGTTCTTTCAGTTGTTGTTGCGTAAAAGAGTAACAAACATACGAACATACACATATTAAAAAAAAATATTTTATAAAATATTTATTTCATTTTTCAAGATATTTATTTTAATTTAAAGAAAGTTCACATTTTATTAATTAAGGTCGAAGTCACCTTTTAAGCAAGTATATGCCTGTGCCAGGTGACTCCGCTCTTTTTAACTACACTTACACAATATAATAACAAAACTGAATACTTAATAAGTATTCATTAACAAACATAATATCATCATCAGCTCATTAAACGTCGCCACGAGGGCACAAGTCTACCCGTATAGGGTGATTAGGCCTTAGTCGTCCACGCGGGCCCAGTGGGATTGGACGACTTCACACAACACCTTGAATCTCTTCGCAGGCGTGCATGAAGGTTTTCACGATGTTTTCCTTCACGTAAGAGCGTCGGATAACGTACATATATTTTCGAAAATTCGAAAACACATTCTACACCATTGAGCCAGACGCTCTAAACATAATATAAAACATAGAAATCATTTAAGGTAATTTATGTATCAAACAGGTGCGCAACGAGTTACTTATGCGCGTATGTGTAAAATGTGTGTGTGTGTCTATTCTTGTTTGGTGTGCATTAGCGTGAGGCACGTGTGCACGTATGTGAAATAAGTGAATGTGTGTAAGTATGTGTAAAAGTGAATGTGTGTAAGTATGTGTAAAATGTGTAGAGCGTCGGTGGCTCAGTGGTGTGGACTGTCGCCTTCCTACGGGAGGGCTGAGGTTCAAATCCGACACGTACCAATGTATTTTCGAATTTTCGAAAATATGTACGTTATCGAACGCTCTTACGGTGAAGGAAAACATCGTGAGGAAACCTTCATGCACGCCTGCGAAGAGATTCGAAGGTTGTGTGTGAAGTGTCCAATCGCACTGGCCCGCGTGACGACTAAGGCCTAATCACCCTATACGGGTAGGCTCGTGCCCCTCGGTGGGGACGTCTAATGAGCTGATGATGATGATGATGTGTAAACTTGTGTGTCTTTATGGTGTGTATAAGTATGTGTAAAAAGGTGTCAGCCATTTTATCAGTACTACTTAACATTTACCTGACGTCACTGAGTAAATATTCAGATTTTTGTAGACTTTTGCAGCCATATTATGGTATTGAATTTGGCAAAGCGTGTGTGAACTGTGGAATGGTTAAAATTTTAAATACATACATACATTTTCATGCAATCTTGAAATTTTCGCAATTATTAGTAATAACTTTGAAGGCTCCTAATGAAACCTCGTAATAAACACAAGCAAAACGTATAGGAACCGAGGCGAAATCAGATTCCTATCGACTATGTTTGTGTAGACGAACACTTGTCAAATGAAGCCAGATTAATTCGCGGTGGACATGCGAGCGTGTTTGCCTCAGCTATTCATTAGCAAAATCAATTACACGCTAACGCGTCTTCAGGTGGGTTAATCAACATTAAAGTCCAATGTCTTATAGGATTTAAAGAGTAACCCTCAGGTGATTTTGATGTAATTTCTGGGATATTTTGTAAGAAAAGTTCTTAGGTTCAAGACGAATTGTTTTGGCGATCTAGATAATAAAACTCAGTGATAGTCGGCGGCGATTTAGAAAGATGTTATTATATCAGCTCGAACGAAGCACGCGCATAGATAATTAATTCATCTATTGTATGTTGTGAGTTTGAGTACTACGTACAACCGCTTATACAGCATACCTAGGTACGATACAAAACTATAATAGTGACATTGCATGTTACTGATGACTGGGTACAAGAGTATAACCCTTCCTGTAATCGTTTTGACGAAATGAATAATGTGCTAATCATTCTGAGGAATAATGTACGAGAAGGTCCACTGGCTATTCAAACGTAATATAAAATTTAAGAAATTTTATTGTCGGGGTTACAGTAGTAGTACAACAAATTTATTATTAATCAATTGCAGCTTTATTAATAATACCAGTGTTAGTTTGAATCGCAAAATAGAGGAAATTACAATCTTTTGATGACTTCCTGGTTAGTAATGATTTATATGAATAAAATCACATTTCTAAATCATTTAGTACTAGTAAACACATTCTGCACTATTGTTGGTTTTCAAATGTTGATCAATTACTCTTATCGCACTTCCATGTCTGATGTGGGACGGAGCGTCAAACACAGTCAGATTAATTTGCAGCGGACATGCAAGCTGCAGCTGCTGGCAATCCCATTCATTAGGCAGGAATCAATTATTTCGCTAACGGTTGTCCGACGGTCATGTAAATCAAGAAGGATCTGTTAGATTTGCTAGACGAATATGCAAAATGCATACGCCTCAAAGGTAAAGACTTCGATCATATAATAAAGTAACTTTAACGACTTGCGAAAGGTCGCTGGTGAGGCTGGATGAGGAAAGCGGAGGACCGGGATATTGCCGAAATGGGGGAGACCTATGTCCAGCAGTGGACTGCGATAGGTTGAATTAGGAATAGGAATTGTTTTTTAGGGTAACGTTCGAAAACTAAAAATATCAGCATACCTTTTATTAAATGGTAAAATACATAATTTACATAATCTGTGTTTACATTTTGATTAATTATTATATTTTGTAATAAGGAACAAAGAGATCATCAGATCAACAGTTCGATATAACAAAACCATATGCGTTGATGGTAAAAAAGGTCTTACCTAGTTTTTGCCATTGCTCTTTTAATTTTATAGAAACAAAATACTAAGAACCGATCTTAGTGCGGTGCTGTTGGAGATGCCTAGGTCTAGCAATAGACATGAATGGGTTTCGAACGATAAATATTACGACGGTATTATAACTGTCTAGATAGTGCATTCCATTCTGCCATAAGGGATGTTCGCTCCATCCCCAGAAATGCTTATAATACTTAAGGAATAATTTGAAAGAAGGACAGTGTGTGTTCGATATTTGCAAGATACATTGTTAATAATGCATTCATACATTACTATTCAGTCAATTAGGCATCCAATATAATCTTCCCTGAGGCTCTGGTTCTATCCTTTCCAAGATCAATAGGGGTATCGCAGGGCAGTATAATAGGGCCAGTGATTTACGCAACCGGTATACATGACCGTTAGTTTTCATCGACTAGGGTGATTTTATTATTAAATAATAAATCACCATGAACTATTCCAATAACCTACAAATAACCTATAATCATTAGTAAAATTGCTGAAAAAAACAATGGCTTATTTTTTAGTTCGCCTAGAATTAAGAAACATTTTATTTATTATATTTGTATTCAATAAAATGTGTTAGGCTAGCATGTGGTGAAGATTTTGACGACCCATTTGGTGTTGCGGTTGAGAGGTCGCCCGCAATACCAAGGGTTCCGGGTTCGATCCCCGGGCAGTACAAACATTTGTGTGGATGAACATGTCTGTTTGTAATGGTCTGGGTGTTTTCTATGTATAATATTATGTATTTACAAAATATATATATATGTATGTTTGTCCGTTGTTTAGTACCCAAAATACAGGCTTAACGCTTAACTTGCGGCTAGATGGCGCTGTGTGAATGTCAGTAGATATTTATATTTATTTATACATTTACCACCACCCGTACTTTTCCCTAACATTTGAAGTATATCACACATAAAACTATCATGGGTAATTATATAATAAACACAGGAATTATAAATCTAAGAGAAAACCTCGAACCCTATAATCATGTTCGCTGTTGCAATTAATGAAGCAAATTACTCCGGTACAATTTATTTTGATCGAGGGAAGTTCCAATCAATTACCAATTTTGGTGCTATGCAGCGATTTACGGCCACAGCCATATACGCTGAAGCAGCGAGAAAGACGACTCACAATATTTTATTTTACGTAGCAATTCTGTTCACTACTTCGTTGTAATACATTTGATTTTAGCTTAATCCTTTTTATACTTTTAAGGATTCCACTTTCCTTGTTTCGCAGCCACCTGGTTTGTGTCTTTGGTTCTCTGTTGTTCATTATATATATAACGATATCATTAAATCTAGCTATAGCCTTAGATACTATTTGCTGTTAGCATTATTTATTGAGTGTCAAAGTAACTATTTACTTCTATTCAGTTCTATAACTTCTATTTAGTTCTATAACTGTGATCAGGATATCAATGTTACTCCGAATGATCTAATTAAATGTCAAATAATTTAAAAATAAATGTAGAGAAACTCTTCTCATGCAGTTACTCAGAGACGTACCAAATGATTTTGTCCTTATAAAATTAATCGAAAGTAAGGTACCAAAATTCTTATCTTTCAAGCACAATGGAAAATCAATTGTTTCTGTTGAATAATTCCTTCAGTAATCGAAGGGTTAAAGATGAAATATCTGTCATGGTCTGGCGTATCACTTTCTATCAGGTGAGCGGCAAGACCGTCCTGTACACTTATAATAACATAAAAAACTACTCGTAATTGCAATAATACTTTTGGACATTTCCATATTGTTTTAGAAGATCTTTCCCAAAGTGGCGATAACGCCCCCTTGTGGGCGCTACAGGGCGGTAAGAGACCCAGAAAGAAAATGATTAATTCAATAATTAATTAATTCAATTTGAAGTTATAGTGGTTTTTAAATAGGTGAAAAGATGGGGGCGCTAAAAAATATTTATCTCAAAGTGGGCAGTAGACAAAATAAGTTTGGGAACCATTGTTTTAAGACAATATGCGTGTGATATTAGTTTGCTGCAACAATCTACTAGCGTTTTAGCATCTCTTGAAGCGTAGGTTACCGATTCCGCTGCGCCTACGCAGAGTGTGCATACCTTTATCAATCATCGTATTCGCCACGGCAAACAGTCGTTCATATGCTAAATTGTATTACGGGCCCGAAATCACGGCTTGCCACACGAGATTGACCCTCAGTTCACTGAATTAGCTAGTTAGGGTTGTTAAGTTAGGGCAGAAAAAGGCATTTCACCAATTTTTTATATACAGCGAGATGAGAGCTGATAAGTTACAACACTTTAAGACCCTTTTAAAGAATAATCACAAAATCCCTTGAGTCATAAAATACAAGCTTGAATTTATAACAGTTCTGTAGTCACTGTTTTACTCACGAGGACAATTAAAAGAATCACGCGGCAAATAGAGCGAGCTATAGGGATAAAATGAGAAAGCTGTTCCTGATATATCTTAATTACCGACTTTGGCTCGCCAATCAGTAAGTTGAAATTACGATGAGCTTGTTCCGTATAAAGCAGGCCCGATGGCCGTTGGAGCTGATCTTCTGTAGAAAGATCGCGACTTGGCATGCGTAGTGTAGGACGCTCTCAGGCTAAATGCTCAGTCGACTCGATCGTGCAAAGTAGAGTTCATGTATATCTATCAGAGAATGAAAGAAAAAGAAACAAAAATTATTATTTTTATATGTCGCAAACACAAAAACAAAAAATTACAATAAAAACGTTACCTTCACAGCGAAAATCCTATATGTTTAGCCGTGGAAATGTAACTAATAAAGGAACATAAGCATTGAACAAATTATTAGTGAGGCCGAGTACATAATATCCTCCTGGCGGAACTGGTCGACCCACGCATGTCGGATGCGCTATGGGTAAGGCACAAGGCTTTATCTCTTCAGGCTATTAGTCTGTGACCACAAATATAGTTTACTGGAATTGATATTCATTTTTTTTCTTGCAATACACCAAAATAGGCAAATCTACAAATATTTATATTTTTTTAACTACTCCACGTGTGGGGTATCAATATGTAGATCTTAAAAAATTAAAAATTTTGAGGTTTCTAATATCATTTTTTTATAAATGAATAGTTTGCGCCAGAGACACTTCCAAAGTTGAAAAAGATGTGTAACAAACCCCCCTCCCCCTCTAATTTTCTAAACTATGGGGTTGATAAAATAAAAAAAATATATATGATGTACATTTACCATAAAATCTAACAACGAAATTTAGTTTGAACGTTTTCTGATGTGTAGTTATTTTTTTATACGTCATAATCGGTGAACCACTATTTTTCATATTAAAGCTGTAGTAGTAGGTGCCTTAGTAATAAAAAAATACTTTATTTTATGTAACTTGCTGCTGCGGAACCTCCACGGGCGATTCCGACTAGCACTTGGCCAATTTTTTCAAAGTTACTAACATAACTTGCTATCTAACAAGTTGAATTTTATTGGCTGTGAACACGGTCACTTTATATTTTTTGTTTTTTTTTTTTTAATTTATTAGGACAACCAACAAGATAAACACTGGTACAAGTAACAATAAATAAGAGACAAACTTAAAGCTAAGTGTCACCGTACTTATAGGTTGCCACGGCATGCAATGTGGACTACAGTATTAAAAATTAAACAATTTTAAAAATGTATAAATTTTAAAAATTGAGTACAATTTGTAAATTCAGCAAATCAATCAAATACTACTGAATGAATATATTAATGTATTCAGTTCAATAGTATTGCAGTCAAAAGACTGCAATACTTGACGCCTGAATTTTGAGGCTTATATGAAAATATGTCGATGTCACATTATTTACTGAGCTTATTGTATTGACGCTGTAGCCTATGCATGGTGGCGTGATGACTTACATTGGTCCTACTACCCTTTACAAAGAAAGGCACGTACCTTCCGGCTCGCGCTAATCTATACGGTACATTAAACTGTATAGATCGTAAAAGAGAAACAGTCTGTAGTGCCGTTAATTATTTTGTATAGAAACATTAAATCTAACAGGAGCCTACGATCCTTTAAACTATGAAGTCTGAAGACTTATATCGCAGAACCGAACCAGGCCGTTGGAGTAAAAGAGTTTTTTAGAGTGGAGACTGCGTTTTGGCAAGCTGACAAAATGGAGCTAGATGAGGAAAGTGAAGAACCAGGATATTGGCGCAAAAACGTTAGATCTATGTTTAGCCACCGCTAGATACGTTTGAGAGAGATAGTCTTAATAAGTTAACTTTGTAAACTTCCTGTTTATAATAAGGTTATGGTTAGTCCAGGAAGTAGCCACATCCAGGCTTCTGAATCTTCATCGTAGGACCACGTGGGTGCATGTTCCAAGGCACAAACGGCCCGTGAGTCATTATGTCTGATTAATTAATTACAGGCTCCACAGCGACGGGCTTTTGATGGATTGCCCGGGTTCTGAGTGTGTTAGAAATGTGTCAATCGGTTAATGTGGATGGGAACTGGTTTTTGGAGGCCGCTAATGGAAGAATACAAATACGAAGAGAATAAGGAAGTTGACGAGTGTCTACTTCTGTTTTTGTGGTACAATCAGCAATGTTATTGCTGTGGATTTTTTTTTTAATGATAAAAATGTACAGGATGGTCAGAACACTCACCTGATGGTAAGTTATTGAGACTAACAACTGATAGGCAGTTATTATACTCGATCAATGCCGCAATGCACCCGACACCCGAGACCCGAGACAACAGATGTTAGATCTCTTAATCCCGGTAATTTTACTAACTACAGTGCCCTTCTCCCGAAACACAAAAGTGCATAACACTCCTGTTGTATGATATCAGGTATTGCGATGGTACTTACCTTGACAGTATCAAGTCTACCATCTCATCATCGTCAGCTTATTAAACGTCCTCACCGAGGGGCACAAGCCTACCCGTATAGGGTAATTAGGCCTTAGTCGTCCACGCGGGCCCAATGCGGATTGGACGACTTCACACACAACCTTCGAATCTTTTCGCAGGCGTGCATGAAGGTTTCCTTACGATGTTTTCCTTCACCGTGGGAGCGTCGGATAACGTACATATATTTTCGAAAATTCGAAAACACATTGGTACGTGGCGGGATTTGAACCTCAGCCCTCCTGGTAGGAACGAGACAGTCCACACCATTGAGCCACCGACGCTCTCAGTCTATAAGTCTACCATCTAATGAATAAAAATTGTTTATGAGACACATGGGATTTTAACTAGCTATAGCCTGAGTTGATTAGGTTGCCTAATTAATTCAACAATGGCTTTACCCGTCACCTAAAACGACAGATTTAGGGTCTTTACCCAGTAATTTCACTTGCTATAGTACCCTCTTCCTACATACAGAAGTGCGAAACACTACTATTTCAGGGGATGGTATGTAGTACCTACCAAGATATATGGATACCTACCCAATACTAAATTGTCTTACTCAGTACTGGGCACCACTAGATAATATCCTAGTACAAGCATAAATATCCTACCTGGTCAGATCAACTGTATTTTTAAAGGCACAAAAGACTTGAGGCTCTAATATGTTTATCCGATTTTGAGATCCCATATTACAGGATAATGCTTAGTTTAGGACTTCATGGCGCTGTGTGAATGTCAATGGATAATTATTTAATGCTATAGTTTTATAGTGTTATCTACGGACAATTACACAAATCAAAATCCAGCCCTTAGGATACTTGGTTTTATGATAACATCAGTTGACTTATGAAATTTAATTTGACTGCAAATGGTGGATATTTATAGTTGTTTAATGTGAATTTATTGTAGCCGAGGGCGGTAAATCAGTTCATTACGGCGCACTAAACACGCGGCCGGGTGTTGCTAGATGTTTTATGACTACACAAGCTTTAGCTTTGCGCAGTATTTATCTGTGAGCTTGTTTCACTTATTACGCTGTTTGTCGTGGGATCTCATTATATGCTTAGTTCTTGTGGCAGCCTTTCATAACCCGAGGATTCTTAGCAAGCCCCACCGTAGGAGTAGTAGGGTAGCCGGGAACATGGCGTACTGCGCTGGTACATGCAGGTCGACGGCTGCATAAGTCAAGCACCTTTCGCAATAGATATTCAGGAAGAAAGAAAAAAGGAAGAGAAAAACATTTATTGACCATACACAATAATACGCAGATACAGAAGAGCATCAATTACAATTGCACGACACAGTTGAAGAAAAATAGAAAACGATACAAGATATTCGAAAATACCAAAAAAAAAGATTTAAAATTATATTTAACGGATTATAGTGAACGGAAAATATTATTTCGAGTCCCTGTATGCTTCGAGGACACTCGACTTGCGAAAGGTCGCTAGTGGTAGCTGGATTAGAAAAGCGATGGTCCGGGATATCTGGCGCAAAATGAGGGAGACCTTTAACCAACGGTGGACTACGATAGGTTGAAAGAGACTATCTTAGTATGGTAGTCGTATACACCGGCGAGCGCTGGGCCCGTTCAAAAGTCAAAATCCATTTATTTCAAATTAGGCTTACAAAAAGCCAAATTACTAATGAACGTCAAAAAATATACAAAAATACAATAAAAAACAATTAAAATACTAAACTAAAAATATGAGTTTTGATGCTTGAAAAATAAGCGCTTCAGTGGTTTGGTCTGTTGACAGGACTGGTGGTTTACAGCCCAAGCTCCACACACAACATAGTGTGGAAATGCCTGTTTAACAATGATGATCATAGGGTTGCCCCTGTATGCGAAGAAGATTTACAACACGCATTATAAAAGTGTGCGCTACTGTACAAAAGCGAAACCGGTTCTCTCTTTGAAACGAGGTCCGAACCGGCCGCCGGGTGATACAAAAACTTTGTAATAATAAGGTCAATTTATCTGCTCTGTTTCGCCTCAACTTAACCCGGTAATGTATGCTCTTGAGCTAGGGTTGTCACTTGTCACATTAAAAATATTTTTTTTATTGTTCGATTAGGAGTCTGACGTGAAGTCTGTGTGCTAGGATTGTCACTTATCATCATAGATCGGATAATCGGATGCATATTTACCTAAAGTTGACCGGCGCCTTAGTATGGAAAGCACTTCTTTATCGTAAATATTTCGGGATTGATGCATTTAATGTTCGGAATATAGAATTAAATGTATTTTCATTACGTTTATAGTGTTTTCTATTACAATACATTACTTGTATTTAAAAAACCCGATATTTCGGGATGAATACCGTTAGCGTTTTGATTATAAATATAATAAAAAACATTGTGGTTGATTTCACATAATCACTTGAACCTATCGCAGTCCACTGTTAAAAATAGGTGCTATTTTGGGCCAGATATCCCAGTCCTCTGCTTTCGTCATCCAGCGTTCACCAGTTTCGCAAGTCATCAGTCCATCGGGTCGGAGGGCGTCCTACGCTTGCCAAGACACGGTCTTTAGTTCTGGAGCACTCGGTGACTTCAACGGCCATCGGTTCTGCAACAATCAGTCACTATCACCATGCTCATGACTAATATAAATTGTACATTAATAACTACTAATTAAATATCTTTTTGTACAGGGTGTTTCTAAGTATAATATGTATGTATTTGTATACAATTAATAAGGACCTGGCTACCTATATGTTTAGTAGATACCCATAGTAAAAGCTTCTTGCTTAAAATGTGGCACCATGGCACTAGTGAATCTCGGTGAATATTTATTTACGTATTAAACTAAGTCGTAGTAAGTTGGAGCGTCGGTGGCTCAGTGGTGTGGACTGTCGCCTTCCTACCGGGAGGGCTGAGGTTCAAATCCGACACGTACCAATATTTTCGAATTTTCGAAAATATATGTACGTTATCCGACGCTCTTACGGTGAAGGAAAACACCGTGAGGAAACCTTCATGCACGCCTGCGAAGAGATTCGAAGGTTGTGTGTGAAGTCGTCCAATCCGCACTGGGCCCGCGTGGACGACTAAGGCCTAATCACCCTATACGGGTAGGCTCGTGCCCCTCGGTGGGGACGTTTAATGAGCTGATGATGAAACTAAGTCATGAAATGTATGACTGTGGTCGTCCAAGGAACCACGTTGCCGATACTCGGCTAGTATCCAAGTCTAGAAATATTATCCCAACGAATCCGTACAAATTTACCGCACGTTAGTTATTTGGTTAAACTGAAACTTGTGTTAATGTTTGAAAATCATTCGGTCTATTAAATGTGATATATAGTTGATCTGGCCTATTTCATGTGTGAACCGAAATATTTAATGTGCTAGCAACTTTGTAACACAAGATTGAATAAGTAACGCGCCAATTCTGCTCTTTACATGCGAAAGATTTTTTTAATTTATATAGTCTATACGCAGCTGAGACATGGACACTGACTGCGGGATTGGTTCACAAGTTCAAAGTCACTCAACGCGCAATGGAGCGAGCTATGCTTGGAGTCTCTCTTAGGGATAAGATTAGAAATGATTTAATTCGTAAGAGAACTAAAGTTACCGACGTAGCCCGCCGGATCAGCAAGTTGAAGTGGCAGTGGGCTGGTCACGTATGTCGCAGAACCGATGGCCGTTGGAGCAGACGAGTTCTGGAGTGGAGACCGCGTCTTGGCAAGCGTAGCGTAGGACGCCCTCCGGCCCAATGGACCGACGACTTGCGAAAGGTCGCTGGTGGAAGCTGGAGGAGAAAGGCGGAGGACCGGGATGTCTGGCGCAAAATGGGGGAGACCTATGTCCAGCAGTGGACTGCAATAGGTTGAAGAGAGAGAGAGAGTCTATGAAATGTGTAAAAAAATCAACAAGCAACTTTCTTGCGAACAATGCCTATTACAGGAACACTGATTGTCTTTTGAGCAGTGGCGTGCACAGAGATTATGAGTAGGGTAAGCAAAGTGTGTGACACTAATCGCAAACACAATATTTTTTTTTTGCCAAATTGATTGCTGTTTATGACAGCAGACCGGCTATGGATTCAAATCTGTAGACGGACGAATATGTAGCAATCATTTAATATGTTCGCGATTTCCGGATTGTCTAGACGCACAGGGTATGAACTGCTTATTTGCATGTATGGAGTGCACGCCACTGCTTCTAAGTAAAAATAAAGTGTTTTCCATTAGGAATGAACAGCAAACGAATTAGTGTTCGAGTTGGGACGAATCAATCTACAAGAGGAGGCCATAAATAAAGACAAGTGGAGCGAGATTACCTCGCAGGTGACACACGGATCCACCCACTCTTGCGCAGAAGATACAACTGAATAGATACTCAGCTAATAAATAATCATCCCCTCATAGATTTTTTTTGTAAGAACACATTATACACAACACTGATAAATTATGTACCATTTCATAGGGGCCCGAGCCTACCCGAAAAGAGCGTATAGGCCTTAGTCGTCCGTGCGACTTCACGCACAACCTTTGATTCTCTTCGCAGGCGTACACAGGTTTCTGCACCATAAAAATGCCGGCTAATGTTTATGTAATTTCAAAAAAATTAAACATCCGGTTTGAACCTGCACCCTGATCGTAAGGCAACAGTATACACCTAAGAGCCACCGACGGACTTTTCTTAAAATATGTCACCATAATATAACTAATAAAAAACACGTTGATGGATTCAATTAATGACCATTTGTCATGGTGTTTGGTTGGCGGTGTGTGGTTGTTGTGGTTGAAAGGTCGGCTGCAACACCCAGAGTTCCGGGTTCAATCCCAGGCAGTACAAACATTTGTGTGCATGAACATGCCTGTTTATAATGGTCTGGGTGTTTTCTATGTAAAATATGTATATATATAAGTTTGTAAAATATGTATGTATATAATATGTAAAAACATGTATATAAGTTTGTTTATCCGTTGTTTAGTACCCATAATACTGGCTTCACGCTTAACTTGGGCTAGATGGCGCTGTGTGAATGTCAGTAGATATTTATTATTATTTATAAATTAAAATATGAATGTAATGGGTTTAAGCCACCATGTTTTGAAGTCACATCCTACCTCAGCAGCCCGCTGATTCTTCAACAGTGAACTGCGATAGGTTGAAAAATAAGTTTCTACCATCGCAATAATCATCCGGTGGTTCTGTATTTAAATAGTCTTTGCAGAAGTAACATTTGCCTGCTACAATGTAGTAAGGTATCGTGCATTCGCTACGCATCGTTGTGCTAATTTGCGAAAGCACCATTTCAATGTACGTAATAATAATTTCCTTAACATATAGACGGCAATTTTTATCGGATTACATACAATCTATGTTGCATTTGTTACATTGTAAGTTCTTGTAATTAAAAATAGATTAGTGAGTTGTTGACGAGCTCGATCGGGTGTAGGTAGTGACCCTTCCTCAACCACTGGAATCCTTGGTTTCGAACCCACTAAAGAGCATAGGCGTTTTTACTGAGTATGATATTAAACTATCTGGGTAAAAAAAACAGAAGGCTCTGTAACCATTAGCGTCATAAAGACGATATGGAATGATAAATGGCTCTCATAGTAACCTCTATAAAATCTATATATATAGTCACCGAGTATATATCATTTATGGACTTATAAAGATAATAAATAAGTGAGCCACGGCCTAAATGCCCCATAGATATAGAAAGACCTGTGTCCCGCAGTCGGAGGTTATAGGCTCGCGACGATTGATTGGCTTGGCAGGAAAATTTCCCATGCGACAAGCTTATACAAGACCCCTAGGTCATTTACAATTGATTTAAAATGTACTCTAAATAATTGATAAAAATAAAATGGGAACGCTGACAGCCCTAGAGCTTTACGTCTAATCCTATACTTGATCCGTTGCGCCCGCGCACGTGTCAAAGACTTAACATACTTTCCAACGAATTATTAACTTCTCATATCACCTTTTTATGTACATCATATGTTATTATTTTTGTTGGTTTATTATACGTTTTTTATTTCATTGTATGCAACCCACATGAACGTAAGTGATCCCGAAAACGGGCCTACGTACTATCTAGTGATATATGGCCTCTCCCAGTTTGCGCCAAATATTCTTATCCTGTCTACTACAACTGCAGTTCGCTTCTGCAACACTGACCAGCCCACTCCGCTTCAACTTGCTGACGAGGCTTAGATATATCGGTAACTGTAGTCGGTAACAAGATCATTGCTGATTTTATCCACAAATCAACTCGATCGACTTAAGATCGCTCCTCTGGTCCCTGAGTGCCTTTTACAATCCTCTAGTTAGTGCAATGTCTTACTTAGCTGCGTTGTTAAAGCATGCTTGTAAGTTTTCTTAAAATACATTAAATAAATAAAGCTCACGCCCTGCTACCAGAGGGGAAGGCAGAGATGATGGAACGCCACTTTGCACGGTCCTGACATACTTCCCTAGCTTCATTCACATCCATCAATCTTTTCATACAAGCTCTTTTATTCCTTTTGCTTGGGAGCCCAGCCTTCTTAAGGACTTGACCAATTTGGTCAGGGTAAGTCCTTCTGGGTCATCCCCGGCTCGTGTATCCTTCCACATTCGCACAATGAACCTGCTATTGTCTTTTTTTTGTAAGATTTCAAAAGATATTAATTAATTTAAGATACTCGTACGTTAGGTAGAGCTCTTGCGCATCTGTTAGAACCCCTGCCCCTTGAAATATAAATAGTATATATATAGGAATGATTGTACAAACTGTACAATCATTCCTATATATGTGTTGTAATCTTAGACGCCTAAATCCGGTTTATAATCTCTTGACGCCAGTATTTCAAAGATACTTCATTAGTCTTCTCTACAACAAGAAAATAAATATATTGCTTGTCACAAGGACAGATTTTGATCTAACTAGATAATAAAAACTATTTGGGTCATAACACAGAAGACTTCGTAACCATTAGTGTCATAAAGTCGATGTTGGAATGATAAATGGTTCTCATGGTAACCTCGATAAGATCTATCCCCGACATGCGCACGCGACGCTTCTATATCATTTTGACTTAGAACTTTGATGAAAATAAACATTATTTGTCCTATTCAACCTATCGCAGTCCACTGCTGGACATAGGTCTCCCCCATTTTGCGCCATATATTCCGGTTCTCCACTTTAACATTATTTGTATGTGTTTTAAATTGAGACACTTTTAATCTTAGGGCAAACACATTGAAAGATATCAAGATTTTCACGTGAGATTAACGTATGGAAATTTAAACATACTCATAAATGTTTCACACACACACGTGTACAAAAATTAATACGTATACAGTCGCTTTTAAATCCATAACAATCTGAATGAAAAGTAAATTTACTGTGTCAGTAAGAGTAAACCTTGATAATCTTACCGATCGCTGGCTACAAGACTGGATAAAGACAGAGAACAATCGGGACATCTAGCGCAAAATGGGGCTATTAAACAACACTTTAAAGCAACTCTAGCTCAAACAAGATTAAATGGATTTTCATGCAACACTTGTTTCTGTTCTATTTCTATTAAAACGAATCAAACGTGTTCGACGAAGCGTTGCGTTTGATTGACGGACAAGTGGACCACTCATGAAATCTCGGCCCAGAAAGTGTTCAAAGGTCAAGTTGAAGATAAACCGAGTGGTTAAAACGATAGCCGGCATCCATCACTGCGCGTTGAGAGTTGACTGGTCTTTGGAGGCAAAAAAATGTTCATCAAAGTCGAGCTTAGATCTAAATTCAATTCCATAGGTTCTGAAGGTGCAGAAGAATCAAATGAACTGTCTCCCTTGATATCGTTACTGCATGGTATAAAACAAAGTAGTTTTTTCTGTCCCTATATCCCTACGTATGCTTAAATATATAAAACTACGTAACTGATTTTGGTGCAGTTTTTTATAAATAGAGAGATTCAAAAGAAAAGTTTTATTGTATAAAAGCACCCATTAAATAGTGGAGAAACACATTATTTTTTAGATTTGCGACGGTACCGACCGGGGCGGCGCGGGAGCGTGCCTATTATCAGCATTGCACCTGTGCGAAGCCGGGGCGGGTCGCTACTTATTTTATGTTAGCTTTCTTAGATTTGTTATTCTGATTTCTTTGGTAACATTTAAGATAGTTTTAAATCAGAGACTAACTGCTTAGAACTAGACCATAGTTTAGTGTACTCAAAGATGGCTTATTTCACTGCGTGGTCCATGGGTCAAAGGTTCAAATCCTGCAGAGAAACCGCATTCACTCATCTTTTTCAACTCAGTTTTTTCTTGTTTGATTGTCTGCGTTGAAGCCCACTAATGAGCCCGCGTGATGTCATCATCCGTCCGAGGGGCATGAGCCTACCCGTAAAAGGTGTGTATAGGCCTTCGCCATCCACGCGGGCCGTGTACGGATTAACCGACTTCACGCACAACCTGTGAATCTCTTGGCAGGCGTGCGCCGGGTTCATCACGATATTTTCCTTCACCGTCAGACCGTCGGATAACGTACATTTAATTTCAAAAGTTCATTGTTACGTGGCGGGATTTGAACCTGCGCCCTCCCGGTAGAAAGGGCTACAGTCCTCACCACTGAGCCACTGACGCTCCCCTTGTATATGAGATATATCTCCTTGAGATATGATGTGTTACGGTACAATCTCCCTATAGTTTTATCAAGTAATTTCTGTAACCGGCTGTCTACTGTCGGCCAAAAGTCAGATGACCCGATTTTCTTCTTTCCCTATCCAGCATCTATTTGTGACCTTTCCCAATTCGTTGGTCCATCGTCATTGCAATTGAATGACACTTCAATTTGTATGGTTATTATGATGAAATATATTTTATACGAGCGTCGGTGGCCCAATGGTGTGGACTGTCGCCTTCCTACCAGGACGGCTGAGGTTTAAATCCCGACACGTACCAATTTGTTTTCGAATTTTCGAAAATATATGTACGTTATCCGACGCTCTTACGGTGAAGGAAAACATCGTGAGGAAACCTTCATGCACGCCTGCGAAGAGATTCAAAGGTTGTGTGTGAAGTCGTCCAATCCGCACTAGGCCCACGTGGCGACTAAGGCCTAATCACCCTATACGGGTAGGCTCGTGCCCCTCGGTGGGGACGTTTAATGAGCTGATGATGATTGATGAAATAACATAATTACCTTAATGCTGTCATTTGCTGTCAAATAGATTTGAACTGCCGAATTGATAGAACGCAGTAAAATACCGCACCTAGCATTTCTGTCAATACAAATCACCATAATTCTGACACGACAAATAACTTGTAGCTACAAAGTATCATTTTGTCGACATCAATACATGCAAGCTCGGGAGGCTTGACTCGGTGCGTTTTGTTTTCATTACTAAAGCTAGCAGATTTAAGGTTCAAAATAACCCAGCATCAATCCTTCACAATCGTCGATTACATCATCAATGTCCCCAATCGATGTATCGAGACATGCGAGTCAAATCGATTCGATGTCTCGCATCGAACATAGTACCTCAACCATTTACGGGCACCTCTTAAGTTAGAGCCCGTTTTCTATTGCTTGTCTGTTATTCGATATGCGATCTTGTGTTAAAACTATTATGGTTCATTTAGATGGTTTTTATGTATAAGTACTGCACAGTATGACTAATGAAACATGTAATTAGTGGAATTCGAATAACGATCGGTAATTTCATTAGTGACAAATTGTTTGAGATTGTTATTAGATCAAACGCTTAACTCTTGATATGTTTTATTACGTACTTTTATACTTTAACATTGCAAACGTAAAAATAAGGGACATTGCAGAGGCGTCAACAACTTGAAAAATCACACAAAGTGGATGTCATTATCTGTTATATATAAGTTGAGAAAACTTTTTAATAAAATCCCCTCGATTCCGTAATCAAAAGGCGCCAACAATTTCCTGAACTCATGCCAACATTACCGCCTTGCTAATCTGAACCCCAAAACTACGACAGTCGGCTTTATTGACGAATCACTTAAGCCCGTATTTTAGAACCAGACTCAAGAAAAAAGAAAAAAAGAGAAAGGGATGCTGCTATTTATCATATATCGCGCTATCCCTTTCTTACCCTATTTAAGTAAAGATAAACGCTTAAGTCACGTTCTAGAATACGAGCCTTGGACTTAATTCTTTGAGCAAGACCCATTAATATTACTAACGCACAATTTTTACATTATTTTTTCATAAGACGAATACACGAAGTGGAATGCTTTGGTCATTCTCTCTTCTCTTCAACCTATTGCAGTCCACTGCTGGACATAGGTCTCCCCCATTTTGCGACAGACAGACAGACATCCCGGTCCTCAATTAGGGACAAATTTATAAACTCGTGTAAGAAATAAACTTGTAGGTAGCTAGCTAGATTTAGCACATCAACAAGAGAACTGGTAGTTGTAACGCGATGATAATAGAGTTGTTTATTATATTAAAAAGCACGCGGTCATGCGACTCCTGGCAGACTGGATGTAGATACAAAACCAGGCCGCTGGTCTGAGGAATTGCGTAAGGATGGCCGGGAAAAGCGTATGCATCAAAGACCTGGCGCGAAATGAGGAATACCTATTAAAAACTTATGATTGATATGAAATAAAATATATATATGTATGATTATCCGTTCTTTAGTATCCACATTACAGGCTAAATGCTTAGTTTGGGACTAGAAGGCTTTGTTGATGTCAGAGAATATTTATTTATTTTTTACCTGTATGTCAATTTATTCAAGCTTCTCTCCGGAGCGACAGGGCTGATCTAATTCTGATTTTAACTGGCAGATAACTGATATGAAGATGAAGTAAGGTTTTCTTAACGCGGCCTAAGTTCCGGGCACAGCTAGTTTGCAATAAGTCACCAGAAAACCATTTCAAAGGCCGCATTTCTTTCTAAGTAGGTTCTCGTGCGGTACATGCCCAAACTGGCACGAGATGGGGATCTTTGTCGTGTTGGTTTGAAGTCCACACGCGTCGCGTGTCGTCACCGATAATAGCCGAGATGCGGCCCTAGACAATGGGATAACGGTTACACATTGTTGCAGCAATAGTACGTCCACACGTCAAGAGATTTTTTGAACTTTTTAAGTCATTAAATGTAAAAAAAATAAAAAATATTGTCTCAGCTTTGCCAGGAATGCTAACGATCATAACTTCTGATTCAAATGTACGAAATCTAAATAATGTTTTTGAATTAAAAAAAAATCACCGACATTCAAGTAGCGCCATCTAGGCCCAATTTCAGAATGAAGCTTGTACTATTACTATACAACGGATAAAGATAGTTATATACAGTTCTTTAATGACATTGGTACGTATTATACATAGAAACATCCAGACTAATACAAACAGACTCTTGGACAACTGCAATGTCGAGGGTGCAAATTTGAATCTGCAAAAACAATAAAGTAGCTTCAGGAATACAACTTTACTACGTCTGCTATCCCGAAAATATTCTACGTCCATTAATACACAGCAGATAAGATTAATGAATTCCCAGTATCACCTAAAACAAAAAAGACTGGATTTATTTACATGTACATGTATTTTTTTTCTTGAATATTCAATACTTAATGTGTTCCGGTAAATAGATAGATTGAATAGATTTGTTTACCCATATCAATCAATAAACAAGATCAATGTCAGCATCATTAAATCCGAAAGTGCATATTAACATCAAATCAATAATTTTTAACATAATTTTAACCTCATTTCTAAAATTTGCATCCTTATCTCATGTCGGTTAATATAATTTCTAGAATGCTAATTTGTTATTCATGAGATTACACTCATTAGATCAAATGATAAGTTAAATGCACTATGGCTTAATGGAAACTTGGAGTTAAGTAGCTATCCGTTTCTTATTTTCGTCTTATATTAGTATCAGGTTTAATAGGAAAATCTGCATATTGTATTAATAAATATATGACACATTTTACATCAATTATCTTGTTTCAATTAACTTGTAGTATAATTGTGTGTTATGGGTTCAAGGGTGAACGATAATCAACAAAAAATGCATTACTTCACGAGTTTCCCAAACAACAAAAAATTATGAAGATTGTAGAAGTAATTTGTTAAGATACCAACTCTTATTCTGGATGGCTCTTTAACTGATTATTTAGTTTTAATGTTGTTTAAAACAATCGGAAGAAAACAATACACAGTTTGGCATCTTGGGGCATTAAAAACAAAAGTTTTTTTGTTTTTAACTACGTCATGGATGGTAAAAAAAATTAAAATTGTCCTATTTTTATGGTTGAAATGTATTTACCCTACTAACCATGAAACCGAGATGCCCTATGATGTGACCATGAATATGACTGCTGACGCCATCGCAACGGGGAATTTGGAATATCCCGATCTCCGTTAAAGGTTTTATCGACGAAATAACGTCAGTTGTTTGTGATTTTATCGATATCGGCACGAAATCGATGAAAGTTTACGATAAGTTTGAATTTATTGGTAAATGGAAGTGGATAGATTATTTGTAAACGTATTAGGAACTGGAATCTTGATAGAAATTTATATTATTTATCTACCTGAAAATCATATCTCCATTAGACATTTGCAGCTGATCTTCAAGTTTGGAACCGCGCAACAACTTAGGTGCCAATTTATTAAGAAACACAAACTAGTCAAGAAGTTCGGTTTCAAATAAAATAATACTATTAAATGGAAAGTTTTCTGTTAGGGAATCCAATTTTACATATCTATTAACTGTTAATGTAGTCTCGACTCTATTCGCGTTACCGGTACGTGGTCTGTTTTCATCCCAAAAACATACGAAACTACCCGTACTGGCACCCCCTGCAACACACTAAGCCAAGGTTCGAATCCTATTCTAGGATACTCTTAGGCTCATTGGATAATCTAGATAGTCTGAAAGCCATCTGCGCTCCATTTACAGTCTAAAGCATGAGAGCAATCTGCGTCCAATAATGTAGTCTTTCGAAAAATATCGTCCCTTCAATTTCATTAGAAAACTAACTCATATCTAAATGGGTCGTTCACGAAACACTTGCTTTGAATTTATTTTAAAAAAAGATTATCTGGACTGTTTGCGCAGCAATTGGTACAGATCGTTAATATCGTTTCGCACTGAAGTTGTTTATAGGAAATCGATGGTATATTTAGAGTTACTAATCAGATGGTAATGCTGGATCAAAGACCTATATTTTTTTATTATTCCATACTTACAACACCGTCGGTTGATTATTTTTATTCTATTCGGAATACCAATGGCGATATCACAATTTGTTGAATTACAGTTAAGCTATTTCTAGGCTTTAGTAAAATATTCCTTAAAAACATACGTCATAAAACTTTAACCAGCCAGTGTGAAGAGGTAACTAAAACTTAGTTTTAAACTCTTTAGAGTGAGCTCCAAGAAACTCTAATATTTGTATTAATTTAACCACATTCGCAGGTTTCAATTGGAACATTAAACTTCCTATATTGAATTCAATATTCCGCCATTTTTGCCCCCTTTCTTATTGCAAGTGGGCAATGCATTGTCTCTTTTAGAGGTACGAGTATATCCATGGAGGACAATATCATTTGCTATTGTAACCTACGCTCGCCTGCGAAGTGCTTCAAAGGTTCTGCGTGAAGTTGATCGATCCACACTGGCCTAATCACCCTATACGGGTAGGCTCGTGCCCCTCGGTGGGGACGTTTAATGAGCTGATGATGATGATGATGATAATAAAATCTAAATAGTTAATATAATCATCAAGAGATAGAGTCCCGAGATAAGTGCAGTCCAATATTTATCTAGGGTCAGGCGAGTGGGTGCGCCCACGCAGTCTGCCTAGCAGGTTCTAGCCTAGTGCTTCAAGTATGTCACGTGTAAGGTAGGAAAGCGTACTTTTTATAAAACGACTGGAAATTAATAAAATTGTTTTTTACGAGAAGTAACTATTTTGAACGGGATTAGGTTCATTCGTATTTATATATTGAGATATTGAATTGAAACTTTCAAATAAGTCGCAGGTATGTTTATATGTTTGAAATTTAACGCGTGACTTGGACGGATGACCTGCTAAAGGTGGCGGGTTGTAGATGGATGTCAACTGCTAGGGATCGGCCCGCATGGAAATCATTGAGGGAAGTCTTCGTTCAGCAGTGGACCTATAAAACTGTAATGATGATGATGATTTAAGGCGTGTTTATATTATAAGGCATAACTTTTGCTTGTTCACGTACGGTTAAAGATTCTTTAATGTAGCAACGGTACCTAAGAAAGATGTAAGTCACCTCTGGTTTTTCTGACTACAATAGTTTTGTTTGAACATAACTTTACTTACCAAAGTAAACAGTTTCGGTAAACTGGCGTCATTTCATGTATGGATTGGGAACTCTGGCTTTTGGGTTCATAGCACATACACTACCTGCGAAATTATGTAAGTACTAATTTAGCGAAATACTCGTAGAGTATCAGTTTGAGGCCCGAAATTCAGATGGAATAGACACTTTATTGTTATTAACGCCTGAAGGTGTCGCGTTCAAAAGCACATAGCCGAAAGTAACTTAAGTTATTTTATAATGGGTACTCATTTGGACAATTACCCAAATGGCAGGTTTCTCACAGTGACTGTGACATGTCCATTACAACAATATCCGGATGATTTACTTGCGAATGATCCATTCACGGCGCAGCTCGCCGTTCGTAATGCGCATGCGTCGCGGAAAACAAATGCGGCGTTATACTATAACAATATTGTACCTGCTATATAAAATATTTTTTTAATTTTAATTTAGATTTTACAATGGGCGCAATAATTTAAGCATGGTAACCTTGCATCAGATGAGCGTCACAGATTTCCAGACAAGTGCATATATATACATGCCACAATACTCACATCCACATCCATTATATTAATATTTATTTAGAATGATGTTACACAGATTGTATTTATTATTATTGTATATGTAAGTAATATGTAGTTATTTATTTAAGTATTTTAGCAAACAACATCGTCCCGCGCGCCGACTCAACCGGGCTCACTGAAAATCGGCGCCAGGGTTCACTACTGGTGTCCCTGGCTTATGCTGAGTGAGTCCGTTTGATTCAGCATCGTTAGCACATGTTGTTTCTGTGTTATTTTTTATTGTTGTTTGTTATTTGATATGATTTACATGTGATTGTGTTGCGGTGCATTGAATCAATAAATGTTTTCTTTCTTTCCTTCTTTCTTTCTTTCTATATCATAAAGATGGTCGGTAGCTCAATGGTATGGACTATTCCTTCCGATCTGGCACAGGTTCAAATCCCGCAACGTACCAATGTACGTTATCCGACGCTCGTAAGTACGACGCTCGTGAAGGAAAACATCGTGTGAAAACCTGTGCTCGCCTGCGAAGAGATTCAAAGGTTGTGCGTGAAATCGTCCAATCCGCACTGGCCCTCGTGGACGACTAAGGCGAACGTTCAAGAATTGATATAATGAATAATGTACACAATCACACAGGTCTGCTTGTCCATTGTGACATCATATTTCTATAATTAACCGGCGACGCTTGATTTAAGTTTTTGCAATAGTTTTTGTCAATTAACCCAAGAGACCTTGGCTGTCTTGGCTATGGAATATGCGGTCGAAGGTCACAAGAAGTTTTGTGTGGGTTATTAAAGTTTTTACACGTTCTTTCATTACGCCGTTATTATGAGTATCGTTAATTTGAAATTGCTAATCGTTATTAGATTTCTTATCATGTGAATAGATTGATTAACACGCTGGTGTCAAAGTTTCTGAGTCGTGTGATTTCTCTGAAAGGTGTTTTTACGATACTAAGAATTATGGGAAATAAATATGAAAAATGTCTCTTTATATTTAGTACTGTGTTCACAGCTTAAGAATATACGAGTAATGATTTTTTTTCAAATTAATCATGCATATTACATAAGGGTCCAGTACACAGCTTAAATCTCACAAATAAATAGAATAGATATCATTTATTTACTAGAAACAAGGTACATGGTACGAGTATATGAACTCATTATATTGATCACAAATCTATAATATAAAATGAATCGCAAAATGTGTTGGTAAGCGCATAACTCAACAACGCCTGGACCAATTTGGCCAATTCTTTTTTTTAAATGTTTCGTTAAAGTCCAAGGATGGTTCTTTACGGCGAGAAAAAATCGAATAATTGCGACGCGAAAACCCTAAAAAACAGCCCTTTTCTTTTTCACATACAACGTTTTCTAACTAAAACGTAGAATCAATTTGAGCTTATTGCTATTATATATAAAGTTCATTAAATTTACTTACTTTTAAATGCTTATAGTGTTTTATTTAATTATTTTAATTCACACCGAATTATTACCAGGGTGATGGTTCTGTTCAGGATAATTTTTGCAAAGAATATTAAAAGGTAGGACAAAAACACTGCCACATTACAAATTTTCTGACAGGACGAAGTCTGTCGGGTCAGCTAGTAAGTGATAATTTTTCCGGAATACACTAATGTACCTACGTGCAATTAAGTGCACAAGTAACAAAAAATATTTAAACACGGTAATAATTTATAATATATACAATATGTATTTTGCTATTTATTACTTCTGAACATTTTCAATATATTAAAAATTCCTAGTGTGATATTGTTAATAAGATTGCGTTTTAAATAAGGCTAAATAAAAATATTGTCATTACACTTGCAGTTTGTTCTAAGCGGACTGGTTAAAATCGCAATGGCTTTTCGTGCCTCCAAATTGGATTGTGACTCAAAGGCATAATTTTCAGACCACCAACAAGCAAGCAGTTATATTAAATCCATTATAATTAAATGAAGAGGATGCTGGCTGATTGAATCCGAGATCGTCGAACTGTGAAAGAAATATTATGATGCCGGATGCGTATGGAATAGGTTATGTAATCACAAGTCTTATTTGGCATGGTGGGTGTAACGTGAGTGCTCGATAGATGATTGGCTTTGTAATTTATGACAACATATACTTTACTGGCTTTTTAAAGAAATTTCGAAACGATTAGTCGATATCACTGGAGACCGAAGATCTAGCAAGAAAGCAAGCAGAGTTTAGCGAATCAAAGGGGTAACGCTGCCAGTATCTGGAACTTTACCTAAAGGGAGTTCTTTTAATTATTTAATTTATTTTATAATATTTATTTTTTAAGATTTTTTGGTTTGATGTTCGCGTTATTGTGTTTTTATTGTAAGTTTCTTAAGTTTCTAGTTTATGGATCAATATGGTCTCTACTAGATAGGTAAACGTTTAACAGTTTTTTGGGTTCCGTAGTGAAATGGCAAAACGGAACCTTATTGATTCGGCTGTCTGTCTGTCCATCGTATGTCATACCCTTTTTATTTTGTATAATGAGCTCACTCTCAATAATGCTTTAATCAAAAGTGTCGTATTCGTCACTTGAGAAAATTACTAAATAAGGACGAGATGAAAAATTAAAACCTCTCTCCCTCTCTCTTCAACCTATCGCAGTCCACTGCTGGACATAGGTCTCCCCCATTTTGCGCCAGACATCCCGGTCCTCCGCTTTTCTCATCCAGCTTCCACCAGCGACCTTTCGCAAGTCGTCGGTCGATCAGGGCCGGAGGGCTCCTACGCTACGCTTGCCAAGACGCGGTCTCCACTCAAAAATTAAAACCTATTTGAATATTAACTTAACTATTTATGTTTCAAAGTTATACAGGACGGTCAGGGCGCTCACCTGATGGCAGGTAATATGCCTGACCATGTGAAAGCGGCATTGAATGAGACCAACAACCGATAGAGAGTTATTATTCTCCATCTTTGCCGCACTGCGCCCATTACCCCAGACAACAGATGTTTGGTCTCTTATACCCGGCTACTAGCTACAGTGCTCTTATCCCGAAACACAGAAGTGCAAAACACTTCTGTTTCACAGGATGATATCTGGCACTGCGGTGGTACCTACCTAGACGACTTAGTACCAAGTCTACCACCCTTATTCTAACTGTAAGGTGTAGGCCTCCTTCATATTATTCCATTTATCCCGGTCTTGGGCTACTTCCAACCATTTCACTCCAGCAACTCTCTTGACGTCATCGCACCAACACATCTGTAGTCTGCTTCTTGGGCGTTTTCACCGCATGGTCTCCACTCAAACAGTACATACAACTATTGTGAAAAAAATGTACAGACATTTATCTCTCCAGAAAATTTGTATAAATTTACTTGCTTATAATATCGCATTATTGTGCGACCCTTAGCCCATATACTAGAACGAGATTCAAGCATTGATAATTCTTAAATTGTGTTAAAAAGGGATAGTGCTATTTACGTTAAATAGCGGAATCCCTTTCTAGCTCTATTAAGGTAAAGATCAAGCTTGATTCTTGTTTTAGGATACCGGTCATAGTATTTAACCCATCGTGTGAATAGACCCAAATGGCGACCGGCACAAATGTTATTAGTACGCACAATAAATAACTCCAAGCTCGATTTACGAACGGGACTTTCGCTATGAATGTCGATGTTGACCGATCCAAGCAGTAAATGCTGGGCGGACGTTTGCTCTCTATTGGTAATTGAGGAAAGTATGATTTACCTTTGTAGTTTATATCCTTAGCTAGGAAATAATATTACTGCTTATGCGTGCTAGGAGTGTTGGTGACTCATTAGTGTGGGCTTGCTTTCCGTTCTGAAGACTAGGTGGTAGACGCGATACTGAGTCGTCTAGGTAGGTACCACCGCAGTGCCAGATATCATCCCGTGACACAGGAGTGTTATGCACATTTGTGTTTCGGGATAAGGGCACTGTAGCTAGTGAAATTACCGGGTATAAGAGACCTAAAATCTGTTGTCTCGGGTGACGGGCGCAGTGCGGCATTGATGGAGATTAATAACAGTCTATCAGTTGTTGGTCTCCTTTAATGCCGCTCTGACATGGTCTGGCGTATCACTTACTATCAGGTGAGCGTCCACACCGTCCTGTACACTTATAACATAAAAAAAGAGTGCAGGTTCAAACTCCGCCACGTAATGTATTTTCGAAATTAAAATTATGTACGTTTATCAACGCTCTTGCGGTGAAGCAAAACGAAGTGAGAAAACCTGCGCATGCCTGAGAAGTGATGCAAAGGTTGTGCGTGAAGTCGGCCTATCCGCACAGGGCCTGCGTGGACGAGTAAGGCCTGTACACCCTATACGGGTAGGCTCGTGAGCCTCGGTAGAGACGTATAACAAGCTGATGATGACTGTGTGTGTGTGTGTGTGCGTGCTTGCATCCGTATGTTTGAGTGTGGATAGCTTCAGCGTGGTAGAACCGAATTGACAGCAGTGATACCGCGGTGTCAAAGAGAACCAACGGAAAACAACGGTTTGTTTTGGTTGCTCGAGCGATCGAGGCTACCGTATGGTACATCCGTATCCGTACGGGCCCGCTCCTTGACAAGTTACTTAACTACACTACCAATAGTTTTCAACAATAATAGTCTAAATCGGTCGACGCACAAAGCCTTTTGAGTAAGCTATAAACCACCAGGTAACAGTGTGAACACTCATTCACAAGTAATTTAACTAAGCAGCGCGTGCCGGCGCTAGGTACTGTTCCGCATTTTATACTGTGTTTACGAAGGGCTTAGGGCTGTCACACATAAGGAATATCACCAGCTGATATTACACGTGCATTTTCCACTCGTCATCGTCTTCTCGCACAGCATGGCTATGGAGTGATTGGGCCGGAACCCACCATGCGTATCCAATGTAGACGAGTTTGGCATTTGGTTGACGTTTGTGCAAGTTAAGCAATAATGATAATTATCGTTTAACGGATGGGTGAACGAAAAATGTTTCAGGATTCACCAAGGCACGTTAGTCATCTTCATTAGAAGACAAGCGCAAAATCGAGGTTGCCCCCTCGCCTGTGGGGAACCATCGTTTCGACCCCCTGTAGATTCGACCAATCCCTATTAGCGTTACTGGCACGGGCCGAGTCATTTTACACCCCAACTAGGTTACCTGGCTAACCAGGTACTAGGTTACCTAGCCCCTAGAATGTCCTTAGCCTAGTTTGAGTCCCACTCTGGGGGGCCCTTAGGATCGTTTGTATTTTTTTACAAGCTTTTATTTAACTTGCAATGTATGTCTGTTCGGGTGGAATCTCACATCTCAATTTTAAGGCACTTGCCCTCAACCAATTGAGCCGAAATTTGGTATGTACGTTAAATTCGGATGACAATTCATGATTAACAGTGTGACGTCATACTAAATCCAGCATGGCGGCATACCCAAAATAGCGAACAAATTATTTTTATGCTCTTAAATTTGATACCCATATTGGGTATCAAATTAAAGAGCTTGCTGAGAATAACTCGAAATTGTTTAAAATAAAATAAGGGTAACAAATTTCAGACATTTACTTTTTACGTTTTTACTTTTTTAGTTTTAAAATTTTAATAGGCAGTATGAAATGACATTATAAGTTAACAGTAGAAGTTTGAGTGTAAAAGTTTATTTTTTCTTTTTAGCGCATTTAAATAAAACCATGTTTTTAAAAGGGTTTTTGACCCTTTTTTTATTTTTTTAGGATAAGAGCCATCTGCACTCTACTTCCCCATGAAACTGTGAAGCCTACAGTGTTTTTAATAAACTTTCTCTGTTCTGCGAACAAACAGAAAGAGTTCTTAAAGAACAAACCATTTGCACTAATACTGCTTAGATTAAAGTAAAAGCAGCCCTATAGCAAACAGGAATGCAGTAACCAAGTCGTGACTGGCAGGAGCGATCGGCGGAAGTACAGTACACAGATGCAAAAAGCAGTCGTATAATGCACCTTAAATTCACCACAATAAAGGTCAAAGTGTCGATTGTAGTGCTGATCAAAGATGCGTGTAATTGAAAACAGACTTATGGGAAACACAGACACAGCGATGATGCACGGTTGTGGAATCCATGACATACATACATTGAATTGACATGATAATAAATGCGAACTCTCCGAAAACTCTTCTTTCATCGTCCGAACTTCAAAGCAGTGGAAAGACCTTCCTGGGTCTGTGTCTCTCGATACATACACATTTCGATTTTGAAGGACACACATCTTAGACTGCGTCGTCACTTCCATCAGGTGAGATAGCAGTCAAACGCACTCAAATTTTTAAATAAAAAAAGAAACGGAAATGATTCGTCCTTCTACAATATTAGGATGGTAGTTAAGAACTAAAGTTACCGTTATAGCCCGCGGGATCAGCAAGTTGAAGTGGCAGTGGGCTAATCATGTATGTCGCAGAACCGATAGCCGTTGGAGCAGACGAGTTCTGGAGTGAAGGCCGCGTCTTGGCAAGCGTACTTATCATAGGACGCCCTCCGGCTCGATAGACCGGGACTTGCGAGAGGTCGCTGGTGGAGGCTGGATGAGGAAAGCGGAGGACCGGGATATCTGGCGCAAAATGGGGGAGACCTATGTCCAGTGGACTACGATAGTTTGTAGATAGAATTGTTGTGACACCGCGCGAATCCGCATGGGCAATTTACTTGATCGCCAATCGAACGCATTATCCGCTACGCTCGAGTATGAGCCATGATGATAACGCATTATGTCAATGCGGTGACAATAATGCGTCATCATCAGTCCGCCTATAACGACCCGCTACAGGGCACAGGCTTTCCCGCACAGCGATATGGGAAGATTAACCACACAAGAAAATGAACGAGTGTTTTTAAGATTACAGATAACCGACATTGCCCACCGATTCAGCAAGTTAAAGTAGCAGTGGGCTGGTCGCGTATGTGGCAGATCCGTTATCCACTACGCCATCAATATCATCATCCCCAGACCCTGAAAATCAGGACGTCCCGCGTAAATCGGGACACCAGGCAACACTAATTACAGCCCAATCTCCCTATAACTATACTGTATGGGACGGCCTTGCTGTGGGCGTATAGGCTGTTGATGATGATGAGATTGTGTCTGTTGAAGTTTTTCTCTTATTTCTTTGTTAATGTTATTAATGTCAATGCGGTGACAATCTTCTTAGCGTATCGATGGCAAGAACAATTAAACCGTAGAAGCCCAAAAGTCAGCCACGGCGACAGCGCTGTCCGCAGCCGTCATCAAATCCTGCAGAGAACAGCTACTTGGGCAAACAGGACACCAATAAGGGATCATCGGTGACAATAATATTTATCATCATCATCCGCCTATACGACCCGCTACAGGGACAGGCCTTCCGCACAGCAAGCTATGGGAAGATTAACCACAAGAAAATGAACGAGTGTTTTTAAGATTACAGATAAATAGAGCTCACGCAGTTCAAATCTCGCCTTCATTTCAATAGAGCCATGAAATTTTTTAATTTCCAACTTGACAGACTAATATCCAGTTTCCATTAAACATCAACATATGGTTATCTTGCTGTGATGTCTGTATTTCTGGAGCGTAATTCCAATTGCTATATTCATTACTAATTACAAGCAGTTGAAACCTTCCGCGGATTGACGTTTGTGGTTTAATTGTAGCCGTAGAGCTTGCTGTTTGCATTACAAATATTTACATGTAAATAATATTGGAGTAAAATTAAAGGTTGACGATACCTGTCTGTCATCATGAATGTATTGTTGCTTAGTCAAGAATTTTGAATACAGCTCAGTACATCTTTAATGGGATTTCTGTCAGCAATGATAATTGTCCGTCTGGTGGTAAATGGTATATGTCGCCTGTAATAATCTGATATCTCAATGAACGGACCACAGTATAGTTGCTAACTTGTGTCGTAAAAATTGCTTAATTGCATCCGTAATTTCACTGCTCTGTGCAAAGAATATTTATCTTTATAGGCAAGAGAATAACTGAGGTTGATATACACAAAGGGAATCAAAAACGGTATTCCCGTAGAGAAGACCAGCTTTATACCTTAATATCTTATAAAGATTAATCAACATGCATACAATGTATGTAGTATTGTGTACTACATATACATATTAGAACAAATGCTCCAAACAAGAAAGAGGTGTGTTTTCGAGTACAGCTGATAGATAAGTGTGCTTGCAAAACGACCGTCGTCATGGCAACGGCGGGCGTGCGCACGCGTTGATCGTATCGCACAGCGCGCCCAGCCAGGGGTCCGAAACATTTTGAGATAAGACTTTTTGTATCAGTTGAACAAACTGAAAATTAAGATTGATAATAACTAGACACTATTCAATTTAACAATTCTTTTCTTTGACACACTAGTAATAATAAAAAGAAAATATTTGTGTTAGTGTTGTATGTTTGTAATAGATAAATCAAAACTACGGTGCCCTTTTTAAAAATTCGTTTACGATTAGTAAGCTACATTCATATAGAAAGAAGAAAAGACAATTTTACTTTAACTTCAAAAGTAGTTTAAAAAATGTGATAGACCCTTGTTCGGTGGACTTTTCGCTGTTGGCCGTAGGACAATTATGAGATTCAACCTAACAGACAGATAGTACATTATTTTTTTATAAATGATAAAGTTCAAGCAGGTTGTCCACCCCTGTTCAGTGAATGAGCTCTGCCTAGATAGCTGCACGCGCAGGTTCAATAATCGCCCCTGAAGTGATAAACAGCCTTGTGTGCGCATTAAGACTGAGAATATGCCTTACATTGTAACTAGAATCAGTGTAAGGCGTGATCTCTTATATATTATCTTATCGTCATTTGGGAAATACACTTAAGATAACTGAATTATATAATAAGCACATTGATTAAATATAGTTTCTTATAGTTAAAAATAATACAGACATTTTGAATGAAAATTCTATAAATGAATTATATATTGTTTGTCCTGGGATAAATGAAAAAAAAAAAAATAGTTTCATTTTTGCATATTTTCGAAAAATTGGTTACTTTTACAGTTATTCTGTGTACCATATTTTCAAATCTACAACTTAGCTGCGTCACTGGTGAGCTGATAACCTTTAAGGTTAACAAGTCAGTAGCGAGCTCAGATCGCTTTAGCCTTAAAATGACAAATGATCCTAATGACGTCCCAGAGATGGACTCGAACCTGGTTAGGGCATTACGGGGAGATTATTGAACTTACATGTTTGGAGAGAAACGCTGCCCAGCACACGCGGCACGCCGGATCTTCATTTTTTTTGGGTGGGGCAAAAATTTAGAAATGCCGCCCCGCCCTCTTTTATTTATTTTTACCTTTATCATCCTATATTATTTCACTAATTTATATAATAGGTCCCAAATTGATTGACATTTGGACAAAGCTGCAACTTTTTACGCAGCTGTGATCAGTTTCAGAGATATTACATCTCCTTGTCTTACTCCTCGGTGCCAATGATAAGCCAATGGTAAGCTCTTCATGTACTCGGCCTGACATAGTAGCGCTCTCGTACAAACATCTCAACAATTCGATATAGCAGTAGTCAAGTCAGGCACCGTTGGAGGGAATGAAACACAGCCCAAGTCTCGATCGAATCGAAGGCTTTCTCATAGTCCACAAACGCCAAACATAATGGTCAGTTATACTCTCCGCTCTTCTGTATAACCTGCCACAGCGTATGTAATATGTAGTCTATGGTGCTGAAGCCTTTGAGGAACCCGGCTTGTTCGGAGGGCTGGAAATCGTCAAACATATGCGCGAGACGGATCATAATGACTCTGGAGAATAACTTGAAGATGTAGCACATATCGTAATGGGTCGTTAATTCTTCAATAAGCTTTTAATATCTAAGATAACTCGTAACAGATGTAAAAACGGCAAGATTAGTTTATTTTAGTCATTTTTATAATGTAATGTCGTATGGTCTACCGTTGTGGGGTACGGCTGCCGACATTGATACAATATTTGTGCTACAAAAAGAGCTTTTATCTACAACCTTAGACCACGTGACTCTCTTAAAGAACAGTTCAAAGAAATAAATTTGTTTTTTTAATGTAATTTTTGTATATTTTTGTCGTTCATAAGTGCTTTTTGTAAGCCTAATTTAAATAAATGAATTTTGACTTTAACTTATCATACCCGAATATTAGGCTCTCTCCAAGCGGATACGAAAACTCGTTCGCAGAGAATTCTACTATTTCAATACAAGGTTAATTAAGGACCTTATTAAGGAGAACAGGGGGCCCAAAGTTTTCCAAAAACCACTTGGCAGGAGCATTCTGGTGAAGCTTAATATAGCAGATGGCCAACTACTCACATTACGCCAACAGATCCTGGAAGAGGTTGAGAAATTCTATGGATTTGTCGAGCGCTCATCAGTACAGACCGAAGACAGCGAAGATCTACGTGCCCTACTAAGGCACCATTGTACGTAGGATATGCCGGATGTTGACGTTAGCGAAATTAGTGCAGCACTGAAGCAACTGAGAAATGAAAGGGCCCCGGGATGACGGTATTACGACAGAACTCCTAAACACCGGTGGACAACCCATCCTTAGGACATTAGGTGAGCTCTTTTAATGCCGTCATCTACCTGGGAACTACACTGGAAGCGTGGTCCACAAGCGTTCTTAAGAAGGGTGATAAAGCTCTCTTGAAGAATTATAGACCGGTAGCGTTTCTGATAAGCGTCGGTGGCGTCCTTCTCCAGATTGTCCAAGAATAAGTTTACTTGGGCTAAAACTTGACCGGCACAATTTCGGAAGGGAAGCTAGTAGGAGGATTCATTTGGGCTGGGCGGCAAGTTACATCAGATCTTCACGTCGACGATTCCGCAACGCTTAAGGACAAAAGTCTTTGAGAAATACGTCCTACCCATACCAACATACGCAGATGAGACATGGACACTGACTGCGGATTGGTTCAGAAATTCAAAGTTACTCAACGAGCGATGGAGCGTGCTATGTTGGGAGACTCTTATACATAAAATCAGAAATGATGTTATCCGCAAAAGAACTAAAATTACCGGCATAGTTCGCCAGATTAGCGAACTGAAGTGGCAGTGGGTAATGATGTCGCAGAACCGATGGCCGTTGGAGCAGACGAGTTCTGGAGCGGAGACCGCGTCTTGGCAAGCGTAACGTAGGACGCCCTCCGGCCCGATGGACCGACAACTTGCGAAAAGTCGCTGGTGGAGTCTGGATGAGAAAAACGGAGGACCGGAATATCTGGCGCAAAATGAGACCAATGTCCAACAGTGGACTGCGATAGGTTGAATAGAGAGGGAAAAGGTTTAATCACCTTTCTTGAAGAAGAACACCACGCCATTGCTCCTCACCTTTGGTGTCGCACCATCACCGATTCCGGAATTAAAAAGCTTCTGAAGGGTCTTAAGCACTGGCGTGCCCCCTACTTTCAAAAGCTCTGCGGTATATCCGTCGTAGCGGGGGTCTAATAACGCTTAAGCTGTTTCATAACCATCCTAACCTCGGCAAAAAAGCAATGTCATTAAAAAGTTACAATTTATCAATTATTGGTATTGATATTAATCAATTAAGTTCTATAATGAAATAAGACTACTCGCCTCAGCTTTTTCGAAGTCACACTGGATGAAAAAGGCGTTTTATTTCCAATTTATTTTGTATATTTTCTTAAAAAACGTGGTCGCTTGATGCAAGTAAAAGGAGCTTAATTGTTTATTTTTTTTTTTTTCAATTGTAGCTGTCCATCATGAAAATGATATAGCTTTAAAGCAGCTAAGTTGGCATCAATTAACATAGAGAAATAACGTAACTTTGAAATAATACACTGCTGCCCTGTATAGAGATCGACGAGAGAGTTTTCGTATACAGCGTCATTCCTCAGATCGCAGCTGCACCCGCCTGCTGACCGTGATCTGCGGGCGCCTATTTAGAACTATGCAAAAAATGTAATGGTTCAGTAACATGCCTTACTCCGCGCTCCGGTTATCAGTCGTATTTCTATGGCCATGCACTTGTACTATTATTTATTCCGCGGGCAAGTAAGGTAAATGATGAGTGGTCCATTAGTCGGTTTGCCGCCCCTGACCGTGCCGCCCGGGGCACGTGCCCCGTCTGCCCCCTAGATCGGCCTGCACGCCGGTACGCGAATAGGAACTGTGCGAACCAACAGGGAATCGAGACTAAGGCTCTTGCGGACGAGGGTGTTCTTTCGGATGACAATTTGATTTAAGACACATCAAGACCCGTGCTTGCTTTAAAATAAAAAATAAGACACAAATGCAAAGCAGATACTAAGTTCGCTAAAATCCGCATATATTTCGATAATCTCATCGCAGTTGCCAGCGTGTCTGCTGGTGTCGAGCCTATCTGATACAAGCCACGCCTAATTAGTACTCGTGGGCTGGCTGGTCCTGCACTGGCCAGGTGTCCACCATATCTGCCTTGATTGCACTACAACGTACATTCCCAACGCTGCATCTAATTACATTGCATAGATAAAATACATGGGAATAAATCTCGTGGGTGCACAGACTCAAATATATTTTTACGAGCGTCGGTGGCTCAACGGTGTGACTGTTGCCCTCCTACCGGGAGGGCTGATGTTCAAATCCCGCACGTACCAATGAGTTTTCGAATTTTCGAAATACATATACGTTATCCGACGCTCTTACGGTGATGGAAAACTACGTGAGGAAACCTGCGCACGCTGCGAAGAGATTCAAAGGTTGTGCGTGAAATCGTCTAATCCGCACTGGGCCCGCGTGGACTACTAAGACCTAAACCCCTACACGGTAGGCTCGTCCCTGGTGGGGTCGTTTAATGAGCTGACGATGATGAAATGTTCAGTTCTCAATAATTCTAGTAAATTAAATACAAAACATAGCAATTGAAATATGCACTTACGCAATTTAGTAACCTTTGTTCAATTCTGTACAGACATTGACTTATGCAAATAAGTCCGATAACTTCAACACACTCATGTCCATTAGCTAACAGCGAGAGAGTAAGTTGTAAGCTTGCCTGCCCAGGTCACAAGATCTAGGCCGTATTAGACCCTGTTAGCTTGGCTGATTTAATTACCTGGTGTTTGTTAATAATGTGTT